>JAVSBS010011569.1:0-21440 GCA_033124195.1 Coracias cyanogaster | reverse complement strand
CAACACATTCGTTGTATTGGGTGCTAGCGTATAGTCAAAATTCAAACTGATTTTATTGCTCTTCCGCAACTTCTTCCATTGTTTATAGGTTTCTTTTTCAGCAGTGCATCCCCAGATTCTTCCCTGATAATTGAATTTTTTTTTTCATTTTGTTATATGGGATTTAATTCTTCCTTTCCTCCAAATACCCAGATGTTAGGCAGTTTAACCTTGCCAATAGGAAAAACTTTTCACTGTTAAAAAAAAAAACCAAACAACAAAACCTAGAAAAACCAGATAAACACTTATCTGTTGGAATTCCTTTTTCCCCCATTCCTTCCATGTAACAATATTTCATCTTGCCTTACTTGCGCCGTGTAACAGGCTGAGATGCTCTCCGGAGATCCCTCGCTCTCCCCTCTGACCACGGAACTTTTTTAGACTGGATTCTTAACGCTTAGCAAGCTCAAAATCAGACGGAGCTTGTCTCACCTGTGCAAGGGAGGCTGAAATTAAAATTATATTCTGTTTTGGCAGAGGGGGGGAAATGTTGCTATCAATTTTCTCTAACCTTTTTTTTTTTTTAGTGGAATTGGTTCAGATAAAAGAGATGTTGTTTGCCGAAGAGGCTGAGGGAGGGCAGCTTGAGCAGCCCCTCGAAGGCGGGCACGGTAGCAGAACCAGCAGTGCCACGAATATATTATCCAGGGATCTAAGGCAAATGCGCCTTGTATTGGACACACGCTGTTGAATGTAAATCCGTAGTGCTGAAATACTGTATATTTATTATGCAAGGCAAAGCTGAAGACAGTTTCTGTTTGATGGCCTCGCGGTGATGAATGGATTGTTTCATTCGAGTAAATGAACTGTCAGAAACAATGGCCACATAGTACAATTTCTCTGCCCGTCCCCAAAGGGCAGGAAAGCTCTTCAGCCAAAATAAAGTTATCGTTTTTTGTTAAGTCTAG
Organism: Coracias cyanogaster; assembly: GCA_033124195.1. NCBI lineage: Eukaryota > Metazoa > Chordata > Aves > Coraciiformes > Coraciidae > Coracias > Coracias cyanogaster. Next base: position 20,493 of record JAVSBS010011569.1, on the reverse strand, counting down.
TGAGGCGGCAGGCTTGGGGTAGGAAATTCAGAGGGATGGATGTGGATAGTTTGACCTTAAAAAAAAAAACCCAACAAAAAACCTCCTCTCTGAGCTAAAAGCATCTGTGTTGGGAGCAGATTTGTTTCAAATTGCAGTGGGATGAAGGTAAATATCGGTCTAGGCAAGGTATGACTCTGGTTGGGGTCAGAAGTAGATATTTGGGAGAGTCCTGCTGCCACCAGAGATAAAGCCATGAGGCAAACTGGGTCCTTGGCATGTCTCTGTCTTCTCCTGCACAGCAGGAGCTTTGGACCTGCAACAGACCAGGAGAAAAGTCTCCTTGCTCATCTGGCAGAAATATGCGGTGGTCCCTCGGGGCTTTGATCGTAAGCCCTGCTTGAAATTGCGGAAGGATGAATCCCTCTGCAATCAGAAGAGGGAGCAGCTCAGCAGTGTGAGCTACCAGTCCAGGCCAGGGGAATGGTCAATCAGAAGTCTGGAAATAGCCCCCAGGGTTTGGAAGAGGCAAAGCAGCTTTCCAGCTGTGTGGTCTATCCAGCAGCTCGTTTCTGAGGAGTGGGTGAGGTGGAGACCAGCCTTACTGTACATGCCATGCTCAGCCTTCAGACCACTCTTCTGAGGTGCCTTCACCGAGTGTCTAAAGCTGCAGGACTTCACTGCACGAGTCCCTGTGGCTCTTTACCAGAATTGTCCTTAATTTTCTTTGTAGCTCTGTATGTAATGGTGGTTTCACACCCAGACATTCCAAACGCCGCTCAGATGTAAATCCCTTTGCATTTCAGATGCTCTCTCTGGTTTTTGGCTGGGCTCTCCTTCCTGGATCCCAGGGGCCATCTCAGCTGGCTTTCTGTAGGGCGAGGGAACCCTCCTCTCTCAGGAGACCCTGGCCACCACTGCCACGAGACACTGAGTATTTGCAGGAATGCTGGGGAGGACACAGCCCTAATTGGCCGTTGGCAACAGCAGATCTCGCTGCGAGTTACTCAGACCTCTGAGCAGGAAAAATTGAGTTGGACAAACCTCATACTACATAACTGACCGTAACGTTACATCAGTGACTATGATAAATGATAAGAAAATGAGGGCTGGTTTTCATTTCATTCCAATTTTTTTACAGATTCATGAGCGGAAACACGCTGTGAAGTCAGCCCTGAATAAAATCTTCTCAGCTGAAACATTTTTGGAGGCAAGAGTGCTTTCTCGAGAAGCAGCGAGGCAGAGGAACCCTGGGCTGTGTAGACGGTGAGTGTTTAACAAAGCCTTCGTAAGGAAGGGGAAGCACATTGCAAACTGCAGGTGGTTTGAGATACCTGCAGAATGATCTTAGAAGCAGCTTTTTGCAGCTCAGAATATAAGGGGCTGCACTGTGTAATTTTCCAAATATTTTTATTATTTAATAGTCCCCTTCTGAAATAATTTCCTGCGTGTGTCTTTATCTAAGAGGAAAAATAAAATCAAAGAGCAATTTGGGGTTTCCGTGCAAGGAACTAGTTTCTGAATGTGGTGTACTGAGAAAAGGGCTCTTTCAAACAGATTCCTTCTCCTCTTCAGGGCTGGTCTCATATCTGCTGTAAGATGTTCATAGAATCATAGACTGTTAGAGGTTGGAAGGGACCTCTGGAGATCATCGAGTCCAAACCCCCTGCCAAACAGGACCAGAGAATCTAGGGCAGGTCACACAGGAACCCATCACCACACCAGGTCGTAGTTTAGGTATCTTGTGCAGAGCTTCCACCAGTGCTCGTTGTAACAAGGGAAGTTTTTTAATTCTACCAACAAATTGCCGGTACCTTTAGAAAAGGTCAGACTAAATCCTTTTGTAATTTCTCTGTAAAATAGCTTGTTTACACCATTCGTCCAGTAAACCTGGACATTTAATTTATGACCTGGGATCTTCACTGTGTCAAGAGAAGACAAGATGCAGGAACGGCAGGGGGAATAGCGACAGTTTTCGGTACTTTTGCCCTATGTCCTTTGGCCAGGTTTTGCGTTCTGCAAATTAACACAAGCAAAATCCAATCTGTGAGATTGTGCAGCAAAAAGCCCAGTTTGGGTACTCCCAGGTCATAGAATCTAACGCACTTTCAGCTGTCACATTCAGAGGGGTTCTCGTGGCTCCCGCACCATCCCTGCTTCGGGCTGTCCCACAGAAAAAGTTTGGTGAGCTCGGGGCTTTTTCTCCCTCCCCTCACCAGTGAGCTGCGTACATCTCTTGCCGTCCTGCTCAGCTTTTAGGAAGGAAAATTTCTTTTTGTGGTAAGTTGCCAGCCCCATTTTCTCCCCACCCCTCCTGAGCCGTGGGTGTCTCCACATCTGGGCAGCCCCGTCGTGCTGTGTCTGTACATCCCATAGACTCGCTGTGACTGGGGGAAGGTGGAGGGAAGGCTGGTGTGCCCGTAAAACATGGACTGAAGGCAAGCCGCTGATAACGGATTTTAAAGGAACAACATGACCTCAGTATGTCCCACATCTGTTCATGATGCAAGTTTTGGTGGCAAAAATCCGTTTGGGGGTTAAAAGAAGCACACCTCTTGGGTGTGATTTACAAGCAAGCTAAAGACTCTCTGAGTCACGGCTCTTAGATGCCAATTAGCGTTAACGTGATGTTACTCAATAGAGTCCATCTATTGGTGAGTAATTTTGGCATCGACTGACGGCTTCACTTGCAAAATTGGTATCAGGCCATGCTGTCCTGCAGCCCAGAGAACAAGCTCAGCAGCAAGGCTCTGCCTTCCTGGCTACATCGTGCAAACAGGCTCACCCAGACCCCCTCCAGCTCCAGGACTAGCCTAAGCATGATCCTCAACCCTGACATCGATGCTTCGGGGTCTGCACATGAGCTCACGGGGTCACAGTGTTCCTCCAAGAGGCTGCAAAGTGTCTCTTAGCTGGAGGGAGAGGGACCTGAGCCACCAGTTGTTTCCTGAGCAGCTTCACTGGAGGGTCCACTGCTGGAAATTAAGGCTCTCTGACGTTAAGCGTGGACAGGTACAAGCAGAGAGCTCTGTAGATTGGAAAATACGCTCATCGCTGGGAAAGCTTTTTGCTGCCAGCAGCCCGAGTTTCCTGTTTGTGCCAGTCGAGCACCCAGGCTGAGGTGGGACTTTTCGAGCTGTTCCTTTAAATCAAACATCGGGAAAGAGGGATCAAGGAGACAAACAAAGCAAGCAAACAAAGAAGGGCAGTTTCTAAGAAACCCTGGAGATTTATGGCCTCTCCACCTGATCCCATGCCAAGTTTATTTGATCTTCATCCACCGCTGCCGAAGGGGAGAGTCCGGATGGACGTCTGCCCTGCTTGCTTTTTCCAAGCACGGCTGAATTAGACCAGCTCTTTGGGTCACACATGAGCTGGTGCTCCCTGTAAACAAGCCGCTTCACCTGTGATTTACTGAGCGTTGGGCTTCGCCTTGTCTGCTGCAGGAAAAGAAAAGACAGAAAAGCTGTAACATGAAGCAGGACGTGGAGTGGATGCCTCTGGAGTAGGTGTGGAAGACTGAGGTGCTTTCAGCCTGTACCTTCAATGGTGAAACGCTCTGGTCAAGTGGCCCAGCTGGGGATACACCACTTAGAAACAGATTGATGTGTAAGTGAACATCACATGGCTGAGCCAAGGCAGACTGGGGACCTCCTGGAGATGGCTCTCCTTTGGTGGCACACCATGCAAAGAGCAGGCCAAGTCATTTGAGACCAAAGAGAGAAGAGACCGTTACGGTTGTTGGCTGAGGTTTTGCATAACTAAAGTGGTGACACAGGGAATTTTAGGGGAGGTAGAAAATAAGGAAGTCCCAGAAGACCTACAACCTGGTCTGGTGGGAGGTGTCCCTGCCCATGGCAGGGGTGTTGGAACTAGATGATCTTTGAGGACTCTTCCATCCCAAACCATTCTATGATTCTGTGAAATAGGCTGGAAACATTAGCATGAAACAGCACCCGCTCTCCTCTCCATAGCCAAAAGCCAGCTGAATCTTTTATGTAATGACTCTTCAACCCACAGCTGCTGGTTTTTGCCCAGGGCTTGGTTAAATATTGCATCCCTGTGTGAAAGAGCTGAGGGAATGCCCATTTGTGTGCACTGGTGTCTAAATATTTGCCTGTGATCCGCTCGATGATCCTGTACTCCAGGGAACTGAGGGGAACTGCCAAGTCAGCACGCTCCAACCCTTCGCAAAGAGCCACACGACCATGTGTTGGCGTGGGACAATCGCGCAGCTTGCAGGGACAAGTGCTGGAGGTAAAGCTGCTCCCTCCATAATGGAGGTAGCAGCCACACATAGGGCTTAAGTATCTTCTTGCTTCCAGAGATGCTTCCTCGCCCCATGACCGAAAGCAAGCCCCTTGTGCAGGCGGTGCTAAAGGTGCAGCAAACTGTGGAGCACCCATCTAGGGCCCTGCAGACGCAGCAGTGGCTGCAATTTTCATCGTAGCAGTTCCAGAGCTTGTTGGTAACAGTGGGAAGGAGCACGGCAAGGCTGACCCCATCCTGGTCCACACTCACCATCCTGGCTTTGCAGGATATTATGTCCCAGCTCCAGAGTTCCTCTCCCGTTCCTCTTATCCTCCTTGATAGGATGGGCTCGCTGGCTCATAGGAGTGAGGAAACAGGTCCAGCCCTTGGCAGCACACAGCTGTGCATGTTTGCTGTGCATGCACGAGTGTGCTGCAGATGCTTTCCCAGGGTGCTTTTTTTTGTGCGTTCTCCCAGGGAAGGCTGGAAAGCAGGGAGCTGTGCCGATGCTTTGCTTTCCAGAAAAGAAAGAGCAAAGCTCCAGTGAGCAAGGAGAGAGGAAGCAGCATCCTGTCACGGCTTGGAAGGTTCTGCCCTCCAGAGAGAGCCTGAAGCCTCTTGCCTTCTAGACACAGAGCCCAGAAGAGGTCTCTTATTGTTGGAGAGACATCAGAGCCCACAGCACCCTCTGTCCTTGCCCTGCTGCTGCTGGTGTCCTGGCCCAAACCCACCTCATGGCAGGAGATCCTAGGAGGAGGGCAGCTTTCTGGTAAGGGTTAAATCCCAGTGGACATGGTGCATATCTGGCTTTCTGGCTGATGTACGGGTGGAAAGCCACCACAAAGGAAGCTGAAGCAACAGCCTGCGCTGATCCAAGGTGGAGATGCCACATGGCTCTTGCCCTCGCTCTCCATTCCCTCACACATGCACAAACACTGTATTTATCTATCTTTTCTTGTTCTCTTGCTTTTTACACAGAGAGCTGCCATCCCTCTAAACTGGGACAGTTTCTAGCCCCCGTTCATCTCCTCTCTTCCCATTCTCTCAGGTCCTGGTAGCTCGAAGGCTGCTGCTGCTCTGGTTGAGCAGCCATCCTGGTTGCACTCAGCTGCAGAGCAGCGGTGGGGTTGGGACATACAGTGAGCACCTCGAGGGCTGTTCCGGGTGGTGCTGAGCCCTTCGAGGCTGTAACCTGCCTCCGTAGTCAGCCGGTGGCAGAGCCAGTGGGCAAGCAGGACGAGCAGCCTTGGTGCCCACACCCTGGCTGCTGGTGGGGAAGGGTGAGGGAATCAGTGGAAACTGAAGCCCTTTTAGAACCAGCCCTCCTGACATAAAGCTAGTGGAAATATCCCTTCATCTGACCCTGAAGGACCACCCAGGGGTTATTTAATCCTACAGTCCATCTTCTGAAAACCCGCTGTAACAAGGTGTGTTAACCTCTGAGGTAGATTTGCAATCGCAGCCAGGGCTAATGGCTGCAAACTCATCTCCCCTGTGACCTTCCTCCTCACACACGGAGGCTTTCATCAGGCTCCTAATATATATATTGCTGTTAAATGTCACTGGCATGAAGAGGAGGGACACCACCTCTCTAAAACAAAATAAATAGATTGCATTGGCATCGTTTAGGTTTTTCCCCAGGCATTTTAAAATAAAATGGTTTTTTGGAAAGCCTCTACCAGGATAATTCATGTCTTCATCAACAGAGCAAATTTGTCTTTAAGAAAGAGAGCATAGTGAGCAAGAAAAATATTGTGGTCCAGCAAATGACATAGGGGTTTGGAGGGTAATTACAGCACCTCTGGTCCTTTGGCTATTTGAGCGGAAAGGGGGATGCTTGGTGGAGTTCATCAGAACTTAAGGTAGTTCCACTGAAATGCTTTTCCTTTGGTCTCCTTTCCTTGCTGGGACTCTGCTGTAATTTACCTTGTTTTTTCTCCCCTGTCTTGGAAGAAGCATCCTGAAGTGAAGCAAACACCTTATTTCATCTTCTCAAACTGCAGATTAAGAAAGGACCAAACCCAGTTCCTGGTGGTGCATCAAAAGTTCTTCTTGGCTGGATATTTCAGCCACCTTCTTACCTGCATCCCGTTCGACTCAGACCTATATAGAAATCATTCATCTGATAGGAAATCAGCCAGCTCTTGTCTCTCTGGACCAAAATTGCAGCACCTTGGGTGAATGTTTAAGTCCGGGCTGATATATGTCTGAAATGCTCTTCAACACTATTCTTTAAAAAGCCTCACCTCACTGCTGTCTGCAGTGTTTTGCCCCATGGGAAATAACACGTATTTCCCCTAAACTTTCCAAACATTCTTATTTCAAGGCCTATGTTATTTTATCTTTACAATATCTAAAATGTGCTTATCCCTAAGCCTTTGGCCGCGTGCGTGAATGTTACTCCAAGAGCGGTGTATTCAGCTGTGTTTGCTCGTTTGCACATCCACTGAAGTCTAAGCTCAGTAACATTAACTGTAGTTGTAGAATAAAAGCAACCATTTCCACAGAACCCGGCGAGGCTGGTAGCATTGTTGTATCTCTATTTCAGCCATGTCTCGGAGCTCTTTTGGTGCAGATCAAGCCAGCAAAATATGGGTTTAAGCTACTACCAAAGTGGATGCGTCCCATAGTTAGTTACACAAGTTTAAAGGCACAGCTGGAGTTCCATGAATGCAACGTTGTCTGCAGAACACACCTAGAGTTTCAGAAGCCAAGCTACGTGGGATTTTATAGACCCACATAAACACCTGAACACTGACTGGAAACCCAGGCAGCGTCGCGATAATAGGAAGAATATGTTCTGTACCATGGACAGCTTTAATGGGATAGGTGTCCTCCTCGTTAGCTGGAGAATCTCAGCAGCCTCTACAGCGAACATGTTCCAGTCATTAAGCCTTACCAGGACAAATACCGGGAGGGAGGAGGTGTTCTCTTTCATATTTCTGGCCAAATTCCAGTGGCCATGAGGTGTTGTTACCCACTGCCTCCAGATGCAACTCCAAGATGCACGTGTGATACAGAAGCAAATTGAGAGCACCCCTTGCCTCAGTCCAACGTGCAGCATGTACAAACCAGCGTCCCATCCCCGGGGGTGAGGCATCTCTTACTCTCAGTGGGACAGATTTGCCCTAAGCGCTGCTGTTCCCATCTTATAAGTGGGTAAAGTGGTGCAGAAAAGGCGTCTGCCTCCTGCCTCAGCCAGTGGCTGGAGCTCAATAAGACCCTAAATGTTTATGGCCCTAATTAGCTCCCATAAACCTCCCAAGGAGGAGACCTTGCTGCTGCAGCACACAGCCCGTTATTTCGGAGCTAAAATCCTCACACACAACCCACACCTCTGCCGTGGCCGGGGCTGACACCCTGTCCTCCCTGCCGTGGATGGGGATAACACCTCAACATTCGCCCTCTCTCGCTGCCTTAGGGGTCAGCTAGAGATGCCCATTTGCAAGCAGCAGACTCAAATCACGCTTTCTCTCCCTTTATTTTACTTTGACGCATCACCGCTCCCTATGAGGTGACCTCCAGGCATTCTCCTTGACACCAAACCTTGAGTCTAACCCTCTACCCCCTGAAATCCACTGCAGGTCTTTACACAAACATCAGTGATCTTTAATACCCAGCCGTTCTCTGCTGGAAACACTTTGCACAGGTACTGGGTGATGGCAGAGGTGGGTCAGACCTGGTCTCTTTACCCATAGTCTTAGATTTTTAAGAACTGACCTGCTGTTAAGTCCCGTGGAAGGAATGCAGCGGAGGAAGGTTACCACGAACCGTAGAGTCATCTTCTACTTATGCACAGTATCTGTCCAAGTATGAAAGGCGTTTCTAAGCCTGCTGCCAGCGGTGGCCCTTTGCTAAATATCCAACCACATTTATGACACCTCTGGCCTATGGGAATTGCCTGTCTGAGACCTTAAAGTCAGTTTTCATCCAGCTATGATGCAAGTTTAATGCCTGCCAGAAGAAGAAATAATATTTGGAAATGAAGGATCGAGGGAGGGAATCTTCAGCTGATATAAACCTTATTGACTTCAAGAGAACCACACTGGTCTACACCAGCTCTGCTGGTGGCCCGGGGTTTAAATAAACTGCAAAGGGTAGCTTGAATTCATTTTTAAGGAGGAAGGAGCTGTTGGGAATGTTGTGCTCTTATTTACATCACTTTTGCACTGCTTTGGGGGTTCCATCTCATCCTTTCGCCTCAAAAAGTGAGGACTAGCAAGGTTGTATTTCGGGGAACAGCAGCTCCCCAGCATTTCTGTGCAATCCCCCCAAAGTGATGGTACCTTCTCTTTCCACCCCCTCACCCAAGCGGAGTCAGCCTGTTGTGGTCACCTCCACTTTCCCTGATCTCTATTCTCATTCTTTTCTGTAGTATGAGGTGGGACCACAAGAATTCATCGTGCTGGAAGACAGAGTACTCCGCATAAGGAGGACTTCTCTGCATTCCGTAACGTGGCCTCAGTGTTTGTGGTGGCCCATCATGCGTGGTCACCCATGCTTGCTTAGTCAACCCTTGCAGAGCTTTGTGAGCAACTTTGAGAAATATGTGTTGAGCTGCCAGCAAACGCTCTGGATGGCTGACGGAGCTGTGGCAATGCTCGATACGTGTGGAGCTGTCTGGTTTCTTGTCTGACTTTCACTAGTGCTGAGGACCAGCAGATCCTGCGGACTTCAAGCCAGGAGCTGATCTGAAAAGCAGAGCGTAAATACTGAGGTTGCACTTGCTTGCTTTAATCTCCTTATTCCCAAAATTTGCGTCAAACCTTCCTGGAACAAAATGGAAGGGCAGATTTACCCCAAATCTCCTGCAAAGTGATTGCAAAGAGCTCCCCAGCAGTAGCTGCCTGTTCCCTCCCCCCAAAGTAAAGATGTTTTACTCTGGAGGATGCTAAAGGCCCAGCGAAAGGCAGATGTCAAACCTCCTTAACATTCACTGGCTCCAAAGAAGGGTTTAATCAGTGAAATAAAGTGAGGAGTTGTGAGTTCCTCGCAGTAAACAAGTTAAACGTTATTAAACACACGCGTGTCTCTTTAGGAGATGAATTGATTGTGTGTGTTTATTTTTACAGCATTATTTAACTGAGTAAGAAAAAAAAGACTCGGAGTCGATGCCAAGATGATATAGCTGAAACAAAGCCCAAGAAAAGATTTTTCCACTGTGCTTTTTTTTTTTCCTAATAACTGTCTCCCATATCTACCAATCTTAGGTCAACAAACACAGGTTGATTGACAAGTTAAAATGTTTAGCTTAGCCTGCAACTCATATAAACCAATTTAAAATTTCCAGTGCAGGAGGGAGATGTTAGAGAAACAAACAATATCCCTTCCTTCCTAGGCTCTCCCCTGAGTGTAATCTAGAAATGTTTTTGTCGCGGGCACGGGCCGATAGCAGGAGACATCCCCTTGTTCGCAGTTCAGCAGGTGGGAGCTCCTCATCCCTCCGTGCTCCGCGAGGCAAAATCGTAGAGTCATAGAATGCAGGTCCTGGTGGGATTGCGAAGTGCTCACAGGAGCTCAGGATGGAGCACGACGGTCTGAATATGCCGTATTTCCATCCTCACTAGGAGCTGTGCTTCTAAGAGAAGCGGTAATGGGATCAGGTGATTGCTTTGGCAATCGTATCCTAAATAATAGAGCTGAGATGATTTTTGCATGGACAATGCACCTTCCACCGTAATGATCTTGTGATACTTTCATGGCATGATTAAGTCTCTAAACAGTGTTTTACAAGTGAGGAAATTCTGAGAGGTGGAAGTTGTGTTGATCAAAGCAAAAGCGTTTGGGAGGGTGTTGACTCCCAGTCTCCCCTTATGAGGCAATGGGAAGAAAGTATGAGCTGAAGCCAGCTCCTGGAAACTGCTGCGTTTTAGACAATCCTTTAAAACGAAGAACCAAACTTTCCTGAAGAAATTATTTCTTCCATCTCAAATGTAACCATCGTGAAAGAAAACCTCCCTCATCCTGTCCCTTACCCCAAGTAATATGGATCTTGGTGGCTGAGGAGGTGACCTGGGACATGGGACGTGATTTCCAGCCGGTCTCAGAATCACCCTGCTGCTTTCAGAAGATGGCTGCATGTCCTTAATCTCCCTTTTTCAGTGGAGATCATAAAAAAATCTAAGAAAATTAGGCCTGGTAATGGAAATAGAAAACCCAGTAAGGACAGGGCAGTAGGGGTGGGATTTGGGGGTTCTTTCCCCCCCTGCTGAGCACTCACTAAAACTGCTTTCCCACCTTTCCACATCCTCTCCAGCCTCTGTCTATTGGCTGCTCAGTGTAAAAGAACCTGCTTTATCTCCCCCCATTCTACCCTCCAAGGCTGTTGATTTGAAATCCCTCTGCAGCACTTCAGCAAACAGCATCCCTGTCAAAAAGGCTTTAAAAGCCTTGGTGTGACCTGCGGTGGAAGCAACCCCCAGATCCGAGCCCCTGGAGAAAGTGTCATTGCAGAGCAGATACCATCGCATCCGAAAGGTGGGTACCAGGAGTTCAGCACACCCTTTTTTAAATGGGTATCTTCAAGATTTCTTCCTGCTTGCTTTCTGCTGGCCGAGCAGCTGCCCCAGCTCCCTCTGGGGCCCGGCTCTGGTGGGCTGCTCTGCTCAGGTAGCATCTCCCGGCTCTAGCTGCACAGCCAGCCCGGCTGAACCGATCCTCTGAGCTTTTCTGACCACCTGGATGGCAAAAGCAACAGGCTCATGTTTTGAAACAGCAGAGCAGTGAATTCCCACCGCCCCGTCCGCGGCTCAGCCCACCGCCGAGGAGCGTGCTGGAGCTCAGCTGCTTTCCCCACGACACCAGCGCTTTAAAAGCAGAGTCTAATCTCCAAATCAACTCCATCACTGGAGAGTTAGTCCTCCAGAATCCGAGTGTCTCCCCGTGCAGTTACAATATTGAAGGGACCCATCTCTGGTGTTTTTTTTTTTAAATTTATGTATCCACCTGTGTGTTTCTTGTGCTCCAACGCAGACATTAACCAGCTCCACCTCCCTCACCAGGAGCAGTGGCGTATTCTGTGCCCGTTTTATCTTCTGTAAATATTTAGCAGCAAAGTTGTGGGATTCTCAAGATGTTTGAAAGATAGATCTACTTCATAGCAGCCCTGCCTCACAAGTACATTTGCTTAAATTATATAGTAAAACAAATAACCCATCCAGCTTAGCTGGATGGAAAACAATTGCTTGGCTTTGATGGTGTGAGTACAAATGCCTCTGCAGTTGACACCTTTGGTGATTGATGTTTTCTGATGCTATAGGTTTGTTTTGCTCCCTCGCTGTTTGTTTTCCCACTGGGCCGACTTGGACGGGGAATGCCGTTCCTCCCCATGGAAGTGCATATTTGGGCAGCCATGGACTTTGGGATCAAAGACATAAAAACGTGCAAACACAGCAGTTTGCCTGAGAGGTCGAGTGCCCTAGAACTGGCCAGGGAAGGCAGATGGAGATCTCTCCTCCTTACGAACGTTGGTAAGGACGTCTCAGAGTTGAGAGAGTAATGCATTTTGGATCAAAGAAGAACTCTGATGAGAAAACTAATTCGTTAGGTTGGCTCAGGTTTTTGATTGTTATTTTTATCTACTAGTAAACCTCGATGCCGCCTAATGACTGGCACAGTCCAAGGTGGGAATGCCAAGTTAAGCCAGAGACACTTTTCCTGTTAGATTTCCATGCTGCTCTTGCTGGTATGAAGGGTAGGAGTTGTGGGAGTCTGTGTCCTCAACAAATGTGTTCTCTGGGATGTTCTTGCAGTAACCTTTAGTTAATCTCGTGTTACCTGTCCTTCACCTGGAGAAAAGTGGTTCTATATCTTTGTGTGTTGGGGTCTTTCATTCTTTAGCTCCTCAGACCCGTTTCGTATGGGTCTGGGTTAGGTGGGCAAGTGCTTCCAGGCAGACACGTTGCTTTGCTCCATGCTGCCATCTAACTGAGCTCCCCATAGTGGAAGCTGTTCTGACAGCCTGGATTTTGGATGGCTTTGAAGCAAGGGAATAGGGAACGACAGAGCTGGAATTAACCAGCTGATATTCAGCCAACCACCCAAGCAACGGGTCATGTCTCTGGTGCTCATGTCAGTAAAGGTTCCAAACCTGATGTAGATGTTTCCTATCACTGTTTTTCTAAAAGGGTATTGTTCATTTGCTCTGGAGGAGGCTACCCTGATACAGGGGCCCCTAAGAAAGGTCCAAACGGGGGGGAGATGTGGGGGTATATGTGGGAAGAAGGATTTACCGAGGTTTTTTTTGCCTCACTCGTAGGCGTATTGGGTAAGGCAGGCATTGTGGTTTCTTCAGCCAAGCCAATGCAAGCAAGCGGTATACCATGGGTCACTTCATGGTATGCAATGAATCAGGCTTGCAGTGGACTGAGGCATGGCTTGGACAGGTCAGAGCCTACACGTCCTGCCCGCTCTGCTCTCCAACACTTTGGAGACCTCCACACGCACGCACACCCTTGCACCACACACACTGACAACCTTGTTTCTCCTGCCACGGTCTGGTCAGGATATACAAGTCATTGTTAAGATGTGACAGAAAACTGGTTTCATCTGAGATGGAGCTGCAGCTGTGTCCTAAACGCCGCTAAACAAAAGTGGACTGTCTCCTTCTGGGTGGATTTCCAGAGAAGGGCTCGCTTTTCATTTCCTTTGGATCTAACTTTTAGAGCTGACTTTTCCTTAACAAAGACCAGCTTTAAAATAAAGATGTATTACCGCAGTACGGATGTTAAAGCGAGGATAAAAATTACTGAGTGTATTGACAGCTAGATTTTGATGTTTTTATTGAGATCTGTCTCTGCGGTAAAAACGATCATTGTTGCTTGTGCCGCAGTTGTCAAAAGTCTTTCAAGCACTGCCCCGGTAGACTTCTTTTATATGATTTTGGTGTGTCTATAAATCAAAGATATTATTTGAGTAAAAGCTGCATAAAGCAGATGTGGCTGGTAAGGATGAAATCTCTTTAAGGGGGGGGATTTTTTGGCGGGGGCTAAGCATCGAGGATGAAGATGTCTGCACACCGCCGTTGCAGGACACCAAGGAGGAAATGAGTTAGCAGTTAAAGAGTTATTGGTTGACGTTCAGTGTAGTTTTCATATCCTGAAGAGTGCTGTTAAACTGCTTCACCATGCATGGCACTGCTGCTGAGCTGGAAACCAGTGCTTTCCTTGCCTTTCCAGTTGCTGACTGGGAGCAGAGGGGAGTGCCTTAGGAGTGCGGCAGGAGCATTGTCCTCGCTGCTTCATTCATTTGGTTTGAGGTTGACATCCTGCGTAACAAGCATCTTGTTTGTGGCCTGACAACAGGAGTTGTTTAAAGCCCTTTTCTGCTGCCAGCTGCTTTGTGGTCAGCTGGAGGGAACCCAGCCAGACAGCTACCCTGTAATCAGATCGCGTTCTCGTTAGGGCAGCGGGGAAGATAGTGGTGGGCAGATCCCTTAAGCTGGTGTGCTTCAGAAAGCCCTTTGTTCAACAACTGTCTTCTGCCTTCATTCCACGACGGCTCCATCGCTGTTCATTTCCTCTCCCTATTAAGTGCTTATCCGTGGCTAGACACGAGCAGCTGGATAGAGACGGAGTGAAAATTGGAAAAGCTGGAGGCATCGCTCTTGTCTGAGGAAGCAGCAGCCAAGAGGCCTTTGCCTGCGGAGCTGGAGCAGGGCCGGGGCTGCTCCGGGCAGGTGCGTGTTGCTCTCCTTGCAGCCGGGTGATGAAGGGGATGGTCAAACAGGCTGATTATCCTCTGGCTCGGGAGGGACTGAGGAGCATGGAAATGAACGCTCAGCCTCCAGCTTTCACTCAGAGCCCCCAGCTGTGGGCTGCCAGCGGGCAAGCTCAGGCTTCGAGTGAAGAATGGAAGAGGAAACAGTCTTGTTTTTCTAACATTCAACATCAGCAAAAAATTAGGAGAATCATCAGCGACCGATGACTTTGTTTTGTTCCAAGTTCCTTCACTAACCTACATTATGGAAACATCCACTGCCTGCCCTAAAGAACATACCACCTAAATAAGGACGACTCCAAGGACCAGTGTTTTTATTAGACCGACATAGGAGACGAGTCTCCTGAGTCACACAAGCTGTTTTTATCTTTACCCTGAGTGTCCTCTCTATGAATAAGAACCTGAAAAAGGCAAGCTCTCACACTGTCATCCTCTTCAGGATTCCCATCGATTTTCCTGGTTTTAGGCACCTGGGAAAGCCACGAGGCGCATGGAGAAAATTCAGCCATTTCTTGAGCTCACCCAGGAGTTTCAAATTGGATTAATCCCCTTATCTGATCCACGCACACTTTTCCTTGTGCTGCTAATGCAGCCACAGGGGCTCTCAGCTTTGGAGCTGCCAATCTCTTTTATGAAATAAAAGTGTTATTTTTAATATTTTGTTACTTTCTAAGTGGGTTGGATGAGATTAAGCAAAATTAGCACCTTCTAGTTGTGAACTCCGATTTCACTGCAATGATTGCTATTCCCCTTCAGGATTCATTCCTTTCCCAGGTCAAGAGTGCACAGTAGCACTCTGGAAGCGATGGATTAAAGCGCTGATAGGAGATATTTCTCCTTTTATCTTCTCAGGAATCTATCCAATGACTATTTTGGCCTGTTTAAATATTGGCTTCAATTTCCTCCGTACAGAGATCATCCTGACTTTTACACATTTCTTCTATCAAGTTTAACGGCGTAAGTTGCTTGAGGAGTGTTAAATGCTTGCAAACTTCTTTAGCCATGTCTTTACTTTACTCCTTAACTGCACTGAGGTGAATTTCTGAGAGTGACAGTACTGATTAGAAGCTGTGCAATGCAAGTACGTAGGATTCCAGGCTTATAGGAATCTTTGGTGCTGAAGTCAGAGGATAAACAACCATCTCTGCTGCTTGCTGTGCAATACTGAAGGCACAAAGTAATTAAGCAGAGCTTGAAAATAAGCAAACCTCCGCAAGATAATTGCACAGTGGTTGAAACTTCCGCTTTCAAATACAAAATGAGAGCAGAGCTTGGGAAAGCATTGGGTGATTTCCTTTCCCTGCCACGGCTTGAGACTTAGATGGGGGGACTTTGTTCCCATTGAGACAGCAAATAATATTCACTGGTATATTTGTTCAAAGAAATGCTACTCTCAGCGTTTTCAGGAATCAAATGCAATCCATCAGCTTAAGGGGAGACAGTGGCATTGTCTCGAATGTTTCATTATCGATTTGCGCTGAAGGAAGTAGCCCCATGCTGTTATCTGCCCCTGTTTTCTTTTGATTCGAGGAGCCTGTTTGTGGATTATGTTGTGTTGCATTTTTGGCTTGCCAGGGTTCTACCATGGCTTCAGAAAGGTTTTCTTATAAAAACTGCCCCGTCTCTATTATTCGTGTTTGGTGCAAGGCCAGTGGTTGTAGGACATCTGCCTGCTGAGGCTGCTCGGGGGGACAAGGTCAGCGGAGCTCGGGGAAGCTCGAGGGTGCCCAAACAGAGCCACGGATCGGCTGGTGCCATTTGTATGGCTTGAGTAGCCTGCCCAGGGAGTTTAATTATCATTCAAACTGGGGCAGCCGCTGTGTATAAATCCTGGGAATTATACTCCTTGCAAAGGCAGAGACAAAACGTGGACAATAGTGAGCAAAACTTGTTATTTCACCTACAGCACCGGGCCCGACCCTCCTTCCCTAGCTCAGCCATGCCTGACAACCAGAGATCTCCGCTCTGCTGTTCCCCTGAGCGAGGATTCCTCCTGAGCGTGGACACGATCAACCCCAGGCCCTTTGCTGAAGGAACAGCACGTGGCTGGGGAGTTTTAGTTTCACTCAGTCCATCACTAGAGGAAAACAAGCCACATACACTAAGGTTACTGTGTTGAACATAAGGAAAGTCAAACTTTTTCCAGACACTGGAAAAGATTAAGCATACGCACGGTCCGGCATTTGTCACACAGCAGTCTAAATTGAGAATATGATAGAATATTAGTGTGGTTGCTGGGACTGGTCTACTGAACGCAAGAAATAACCTGGAATAGTCCAAACTTGCAACCGAGCTCATTAAAAATCGGTCTTCAGAGACCACAACTTCTGAGGGACGTTATCCATCAGTAATCAGAGCAGCATCTAAGCAACTAGTGGCCTTTTGTCTTCAATTCCTGCTTTTATTTAATCCACTGGGTCTTTATGGCTGAGTCTGTTCACAGTCACACCACGCTGAAACCCACTGAAGCTGTTGGGGTAACTCAGGATTCATTCCCTTCCAGCCAAGATCAGATCCTGAACAAAAAGTGATGCCTACCCTCAGCCTCTGCTCTCTATGACTCTCTTCCAGGCGGTTTCATCCACGCTGTGCAGATCTGTCCATTTTCTTCCAGTTTGCCATTTGTCTTCACTTAGCTCTATCTGATTTATCCAGGAGCTTTCCTCACTGATCCCTCTCTGATGCCATGAAGAGCACAACATAAAATCATTTTGTTTGAGTCAATGTCTTGGTTTGGGCAACAAGTGTCCAATTGGCACATTCAGCATCAAGGGAGAGAACCTGGGCAAGGACTTTTGGTCAACAGGTAATGCAAAAAACTAACTGTGAGGATCTGTTCTGTCGCTATCAGAAGTCTTAACGTTCGCAGTGGCTGCATGATTCGCTTTCCATCCACCTGGCAAGGAGCATTAAAGTTTCCCTCTAGGGCTGGCAAGGGACTCTTTTTCCATAGCATCGTTTGACCATGGAACAGTTGGCAGGGGGAATTTGAAGAGTGATGTGGCTCTATCCTCTCTTGCAGACAGTTAAACATGTCTTCTCCGGTGGCAGCTCTGGCAGCCAGTCCCTGAAGATGGGAAGCTGCATGAGTGGCCTACCACAGTGCTAAATCCCAGGCTGCTTCAGGAAAGCAGCAAATTCAGGGCATTCCTGCTTATTAACTACACATGCATTTAAATTTCTTCCCTTCTGATACACGTTTCAATTTGCAGATGGCAAGATCTTGAACAAAATCGCTGCAGACTGGCACCGGCAACCTCAGCTAATGGAATCGTAAACAGTAGAGTAGAAAAAGGTCCCGTGGGCCATCCCGTCTGAGCTCTGCGCCTTCCAGAGCGACTCACTAATGCTCTGTGTAATCACTTTTTGCTGGATCTCTCAGTGATGAATTCTTGTGCATACCCTGGGGGATATTATCCTGTTACCCCAAACTGTTCTCACTATGAGCATATGTTTTGTAATTCCCAGCCTTGGCCCGACTCTCTTTTTTGCTCTTTCCTGTCTCACCATCATCTCAGATGACAAATGATTTGCTGTAGCTGTTACTCTCCTGTAATTTATTTGTGGGAGTTAATGCTGTCCTCGTCAGCCACCTTTTCCTTAAGTGATGCAAAATCACTGGCTCCAAAATCTTTGTATCTTGACACATGGTAAATAGAACTTAAAAATAAAAGAATAATAAAAGAATTATTATATTCAAATGGCCAATCAGGTGTGAGTTTGGTTGCTTCCAACAAAATCTACAAGACCAAACTAATGAAGAGGACAACAAATGTGCTGACTAACACCACAGCCGCCTGTGGCAAGTAGTTGTTGTAATTCTGCAGATGTTCTGAGACCTCACACTATAGGATTATTCAGATGCAAGGGTCAGTTTCTGTCGTGCCCGTTACTGGTGGAATCCACCTCAGTGACTCACCGCTGCCCACTGATGTTTGCCATTTGTGCAGTGAAACCAGCCGTGCAGAAGTTCCCTGTGCAGGGGCCTGACTACAACTGATTCATGGAAAAGGCTGAGCCTAAAAGGTAAAGGAAATTAGACAAAAGGTGAAACGGCAGAGTCAAAGTGAGGTGACAGCACATGAAGCAACCGCATTGTCTCATTTTCCTTTTCCTTCCCCTCGTCGTCGTTACTTCCTTATCGCACGAAGAATTTTTGCCTTTGTTTTTTTTCTTTTGGGAGGGCCATAAACACATTTCGAAGACATGTGAAAACAATAATAACAAAATGTCGTTCCAAAAAGCATTAACCATCCAAAGCAGAAGCAGCAGCAGTGCCCTGGGAGTCAGGTGATCGCCACACGCTGAGGACAGCAAGCAGCAAACGATCCCGTCGTCCAGATCGCATGCGACCTGCAGATGTTTCTTCCAGTTTCTCAGTCAAACATCTATTAAAAAAAAAAATTTGACTATTGTAACAAACCCAGAATCAGTTAGGAACAGTTCGGCAGACACTAAAATAGAAAATAGAGCCTGAATTGTGAACAAATATTAACGGCAACAAATAAATCGACAGGCACCTAATTATTTATGTCTTCTCACTCTAGCAGCACATTAATCTGCCATGAAATAGTCATGGATGAATCACAGAATATTCAGCTTTCCAAATGCATGTTGGACTCTTTATAACTGGACCACAGATATGAAAAAGGGAAAAAAAAAAAAAAGAGAGATATTACTGGAAATGGTGAAATAAATTGTCTCATGGCCGTTTGTTTATGCGTAACCTTTTCAATAGCTATAATGGGGCGAGGGAAGGGTGGGAGAGAGCTGCTCTTGTATAAACTAAGGAGCTAAGAGCAGTATTGTGTTGGGCTCGCTCAGGAGCTCGTGGAGGAAGACCAGCCTCTCTAGAGAGTCAGAGAGCAGGAGTTTGGAGACAGCAGCTTCACCTCTAGCCCCAGCATAGATGTGATTATATCCCCTCCTTCCCCTCCAAATGGTTTAAACATCTTGCTACCCTCTTGAGTTGGCAGTAGGAGGGTATTTTGGTTTGACTACAAGGCTCATTCTCAAGAATTCTGGCTCTGCCACTGATTTACTGGGTACTTGGGCAAACCACCGTATCTCTCTATGCCTCCAATCAGGCACGAAGACACAGGCGGACAGGGTTGGGGTTGTTCAGCCTGGAGAAGAGAAGGCTCTGGGAGGACCTTATAGCGACCTTCCGATACCTGAAAGGGGTCCTGAAGGCAGGGGAGGATCTGTTCTCAAGGGTTTGTAGCAACAGGACAAGGGATAGTGGTTTTAAGCTAGAAAAGGGTAGATTTAGGTTAGACATTAGGAAAAAGTTCTTCAGTATGAGGGTGGTTGATCGCTGGTACAGGTTGCCCAGAGAGGTGGTGGAGGCCCCATCCCTGGAGATATTCAAGGTCAGGCTTGATGGGGCTCTGAGCAACCTGACCTAGTTAGAGATGTCCCTGATTATTGCAGGGGGGTTGAACTAGATGGCCTTTGGAGGTCCCTTCCAACCCAACGCATTCTATGATTCTAAGGGCAAGGGAAGGTGAGAGCTCTTCACATCGTGAAGGTGTCTGGTTGGAAATACTGTCAGAGTTGTCTTGCATGATCACCATGATATGACAATAGGGGTGGGGGAACACAGCAGAGGGGCTCCCAACGCCAACACAAGACCCACATCACACCCAGGAAGGGTTCCTCAGGCAGGACTGGCTGTTTCAGAGGTCAAAACCCAGCCTGTTGCCTTGTGGCCACCACCAAAGCATGTGGGAGAGCACCTGGAAGAGGAGCTACTCATTGAGCAGCAGGAATTGAAGAAGACGTTGCTCAGGTTGGCCAGGCTTCAAAAACAAACTGGCAAGACCGCGGTACGTGAAAACCCCCATCGCGCCCCAAAATTCCTGCGTGAGGAGGAGTTCTGCCTCGGCTGTGGAAGTCCAAGCTCTGGTTGTTGTAACAGCCCCGTTCCTGGTGTAGAGCAATCCCACAGCCAGCCCCTGCCACCATCTCGTTACCCCACCAGGGACTTGAGCAAGGTCTTTCCCAGCCGGTCCCACGCCGCTCGTTATCTCGCATCGTTTCCCCGGCGCTTACTCATTCCCTCACTCAGTGCAAGCGATCCGACCTCCCACGGGAAGGGCTCGGCCCCGGCTCCACGGGAGCAGCGGGGTAAAACCGAGCCGCTAACACGTACCCACAAACGCCCCAACTCGCCACCCTTGGAGACCTCGGCAGCTTTCCGAGATGTTTCTGCCTTGCTGACCAGCTTGAGACCACTCAAGACAATCTAAGAGTGGAGAAGAGCCTCAAAACAGCCGTGTGTACAGACTGTGGCTACCCCCAAGAGCCAAAGGACTGCCTGTTCTCCCACAAGAACGCTGGAGAAGGACTTTTCACAAAGGCCTGGAGTGATGGGATGAGGGGTGATGGCTTCAAACTGGAAGAGGGGAGGTTGAGATTGGAAATGAGGAGGAAATTCTTCCCTCTGAGGGTGGTGAGACCCTGGCATAGGTTGCCCAGGGGGGCTGTGGATGCTCCATCCCTGGAGGTGTTCAAGGCCAGGTTGGACGGGGCCTTGAGCAACCT
>JAVSBS010011568.1:0-13182 GCA_033124195.1 Coracias cyanogaster | reverse complement strand
TCGTCATCTCGGTGGCTGCCGAGCTGACCGGGCTCCACCCGCAGACCCTGCGCACCTACGAGCGGATGGGTCTCATCACCCCGGAGCGGACCGCCGGCGGCGGTCGCCGCTACTCCGGCCGCGACATCGAGCAGCTCCGCGAGATCGCGCGGCTGACCAGCTCGGGGATCGGCATCGAGGGCGTGCGTCGGATCATGGACCTCGAGCACCACGCGCTCGCCACGTTCGACGATGCCGGTGGCGTCCGCCTCCCGGTATCCGTCGAGCGGCGAGACCGGGGGAATGACAGCCATCGCCGCCGCCGGGGGTGCGGCCCCGGGCACTCCTCCCGCCCGCGGCAGCCCCTCCGGGAGCCGCTCTCCGGCCCAGGCTTCCCCGCAGCCGCCAGTGGCCGGCCCGAGGGCCCCCGCGGGGCCGCGGCCTCCCGGGTCCCCCGGTACCCGCGGTGACCGCTGCCCTAGGAAGAGAGAAAAGAGGGAAAGAAAGAAAGAAAGGGGATGGTATGATACGGCCCTTTGGGAGGATACTGGCAAATAAGCAAATTAAACAGAAAGAGAGCAGCACGTTGTCATAGCAACAGTGCAATTAAATTACTTTACTGTCAGCCATCATATAATTTTCCTGTTTAGAAGCTCACGGGACGTAACTTCCATTTGGAGTCAAAGTTAGGTGTGCGGTGTCGGTCGGCGAAGCCGGTGCCCCCGGACGCCGGCGATACTCGTGTTTACCTTCTGGCTCTGCTGGACGCTGTTTTGAAAGCTAGGAAGTGGGACCTACCTGCGGTTAGCTCCCGGTGTTTATATGTGCCTCCATATTTTTTCCTCTCCCAGATAGTTGTATAAAACCACACGTGTCCACTGAGCTTCTGGGGTGACGGTGTGTATTAACTGGCTTCTGTGCAGAAAGTTCTGTGTGCTGCTCTTTTAGCAGCGACTGCTTCGGTGTGAAGTGTTTGTAGACAGACCCGGGGAACTTTACTTTTTCTTTCTTACCCTTTTGTAAAGGCTAAACCAAAGTCTCGCATTTCAGTTTCCCAGAATGGCCATCTTGCTCTGTTTTTCCTGTAGATAGGTGGTTCATTCTGTTGTTAACCTGTAGTTCTTTTTGTCCTTCATTATCAGCTATGTGACTGCATGTCTCCAGAGAACTACTCAGGATACGTTTTAGATACGGGGAATAATTTTGCTTTTATTCAACGTTTGTGCAGGAATTTCAGGCGTTTCTAAATCCTTTATTGACTCTTCCCTGTTTTTATTTCCCTGCTGTTCGCATCTCCAGACCTAAATCCTGGCAGTTTTACTGTATGGAGAAGCTAAGGGAGCCTGTCTCCTGCTTCTGAAGTACAATTGTTTGGGTTCTGTCTACTTCCCCTGAGTTGGGCAGGTGCCCAAATTCACCCACCTTCTGAAGGGCTCAGGTCCTCCCTGATATTACCACTTGCAGGTGTCCCACCAGGGCCTGCTGGTGCAGTACTCTTGGCAGCTCGTCCCACTTCTCCTGGGCCACTGTGGAGCATCACAGCAGGCTTTCTTACTGTGTTTTCTACCATGTTTGTAATACGGGTTCAGTTTATGTTAAAATCTTCTCTGTTTACATACATTTTGAAAGTGCTCTGGCGCTCGTTTCCCCACATCTCGGCCATGGTCCCAAAACTACCGTGCGTTGCTTTCCCTCCTTCCTTCTCCCACCCTCGCAGGTTTTGAAGTTCTGTAATTTCTGAGTTTTGTTGCAACTGTAGTCAGATTGGATGCTTGTCTGCCTTAGCCTTTAGCCAGAGTGACTTTAATCACAGTGCTGTTGTATTGTCCTCAAAAGTGAAACAGCTGAACTTAATCTGAAGCAACTGGCCTTAAGCCACTTCATTTTTAAATTTTTTTTTTCAGTTCACATGGTTATTAAAGTGATACAATTTGAGTAATCAATTATTTGATACACATATTAATCATTAAAGGGACTTGGCTTTAGGATTTCCTCTGCGGGGCTTCGCGTACATGCAGAACTGAGGTGTATCGGGATTGTCATCTTATTCCATCCACTGAAATGTCTTCCTTTGTCCTGACTTCAGATTATTTTACTCCGCAGCGGTGGATGGATGTTTTTGTGGGTCTGTCATTTTTAATACAGATGGCAAAAGGCCGAGTGACCAGTCAGGTAAAAGCTGTCAAAATGTTAATGCAATATCTTTTTCTGAGCTAACTTTTTTCCTCTGTTTCTTTCTCTCCTTCCTTTGGATTCGCTCTCCCAGGAGCTGCTGTCTAAATGGGTCCAGTCATGCCTCCCAGTAAGAAGCCAGAGGGCTCAGGAATTAGCGTTCCCAGCGGATTGAGCCAACGTTACCAAGATAGCGATTTATCAAAGGCACTTCACGATGACGAGGACCTAGATTTCTCTTTGCCTGCCATCAGATTAGATAAAGGGGCCATGGAAGATGAAGAACTAACTAATTTGAACTGGTTACATGAGAGCAAGAATTTGCTGAAAAGCTTTGGAGACTCGGTGCTAAGGAGCGTTAGCCCCGTTCAGGACATTGGTGATGACACACCGCCGTCTCCTGCCCACTCTGACATGCCCTATGATGCCAAGCAGAACCCCAACTGCAAACCTCCATATTCCTTTAGCTGCCTCATATTTATGGCCATTGAGGACTCGCCAACCAAAAGACTGCCTGTAAAGGATATATATAACTGGATCTTGGAACACTTTCCGTATTTTGCAAATGCACCCACTGGATGGAAAAATTCTGTGAGACATAATCTGTCCTTGAATAAGTGTTTTAAGAAAGTGGACAAAGACAGAAGTCAGGTGAGTTTGGAACTATGGAAACCTATTTGGCTCTGCAAATACTCGCCTGCTAATCCCAGAGTATGTCCGTAACAGTGAAATGCAGAATACACAACACTGTCCCTAGTAGTGTGGTTCATTAAATTCAGAAAGCCAGCGTTTCTTTAGCGTGGCTTATTCTGATTTTACTAAATTCATTGTCTAGACATCTGTAAGAAAGTACTTTGTGTGTTTTTTCCCCCCAGCTGGTGTCTTCATGCATAGTGGTTAAATATTGTTTTTAGTTATCATGCTGTGGTAATGGTTTCCAGCTATACTAGATGAATGTAATCATGTTATAAATAGGCTGCTTGCTGTTCTTGGCTTATACAAAAGTATAGTGAAAGGGTATGCCTTATGTAAGAGTCCATTGCTTTTTCCCTGGCCCATGCTATAACCTGAAAAACTTTGTCTTAAACAGAAGTAGTTCTGAATTTTGGTGCTGAAGCTTCACTCCATTTCAGGCAGGTTTTAGAGAAACTCTTCAAAGAGAGGAGATAGGCCTGGCATCAAAGGTGAAAGTACCATCCACCAAAATTTCAGTCCTTCTCTCCCTGGGCTCATGTAGCTTCCGTGACTGATGTGGTGGCAGAAGCCTGGGGAGCACATTTTTTGCTTTCGAATCTCTGTTGTTGTCGCCTGGTTTCACTGTTGAATCCTCAGCAGCGTCTGCAGGAAGAGGCTGTGTGCGAGGGAATGGGGAAGCGAGCCGGGCGGTGGAGGCAGTTCTTGGCATAGCCTTCTGCCGCGTCAGTCTGCCGGGGAGCAGGTATCGGTTTCCAAAGGGGACCGTCTCAAGAAGCAGTGGTCTGGATGAATCTTTGGCAAAGTAGGAGTATACTGATAAAAATATCAGCCCTCAGATTAATTTCCCAGGCCTTCTCACAAGTTAGTGAAATAAATAGCAGGTAAAAATCGCACCACAGACAGTCTGCCACTGAAATTGGCTGAAGATCAGAAAGTGGACGCTTTCTTCTGGCAGAAACAATAGATGCACTCAGCTTTTGTGTTTCAGTGAAGTAAATGCTGTGATTGTCTTGTAAATGGTTACCCTGAAACTAGACTTCTGTTGGTGGTGCTGTTTTCCCTATTTTGTGTGCGGTTGAACTTTAAATGCTGTGGAATAGGAGCTCAAGTAGCTAGAGGAAGAGTCATATGCTAACCTAAACTAGCAACTTTTCAATTTTAGATTACTTTCTTTTCTCTGTAGCTTTCCTTTTTTAAATGATTGACACTATTGGTTTTTTCTTCCTTTTAAAGTGTTATTCCCTAGAATCCACTGTCCACATATTGCTGATCACACATTGTTTGTTGCTGTGAAAGATGGTGTGTGAGATTAAAAAACCTGTTCCTGAACTGGATCTGGTTTTGTGTCAACCAGAGTCTTAAATTCTTGTTTTGAATGGAGGCTGTAATAACAGATGCAACACCAAACTTTTATGACCCTGTCCCAGACCATAAGAAACCTTCACACAATACATCAAAAACCCCCCCAAAATATTGTAACTGGCAAGGCATGTGTTTAACATTGCCATTAGTGTTTTGTTCTATTCCCCTCCTTCTGTTTACAAGTTGACTGGGTAGATTACAGCTTCCTTCCTATGAGGAACTTGTCTTCATGTCTGTCAAATATCCGGCAGTCTGCTGAGCTCGTCTGAACAATACCACGACGTGCTGCTTCTCCACAGGGAAGTGGCAGAGCACAATGCATGACTAGTCACCTACATCTTGAATTTGTGATTAGAGCCGTGGTTACATAGCTAGACAGCAAGGTGTGGTGGGAGGCCTTGCCTGTGTGAATAACAAGGTGGGGTTTTATTCATTCCTGGAAAATCCTAGGTTATGAGAAAGCATCTCCAGGAGACGGAAGAAATTCTAATAACTGCAAGCAGCCAGCGTTAAGGTGAATAAGAATCTCAAATATAAAATGCACCGAGGCAGGTCATTTAAATTCCCTGCTGGTTTTTTCTCCTGGCCTGGCTGTGGGATGTGGCAGACAAGAGTCCTGAGCGCAGAATTGGCACTCAGTCAGAGTTGCTGAATCAGGTGCTTGACAGCTAATTGTGGACTTGGAAAGCAGTAAACGTCAACTGCCGGCTTTGAAAATACTTCAGTGTGTGTGCACATGCACACTTGAGGTTGATTCAAATACCTTAAGGCAAGCATCTCTGCTGTTCAGCAGGAAGATATCTAAAGGGTTTTCTGGTTTTGGGCTGGGACTTGGGGCAGGGGAGTGGGGCACTCTCCTCTGTAAGGAATCATTTCATGCCGCGTCTTCCGCTTTGCAGCCAGATTCTGCAAATCGCAGGTTTGGAGTCTACCTGTCTTACTGTTTTTATGTGGGAAAAAATGGTATTTAGCAAATGGCATGTTACAAAATGCTACCAAGATAAGCTCTGAAACAAACACAGTATGGGGGGAAGGAGTTAATCAGTGCTGGGAATTGCAGACATTTGCTGGTTGATGTGCGTTGACACATTGTGAAAAGCTAGAAGCTTTTCCTCTCATAGTTGTGCTTTCCAGTGTTTGTGTAGCCTTTCAGTAATCGTTTTTCTAAAAAAAGTTCTGCTGAACACTTAATTATTTTTTTAATTCCCTCTGCATAGTAGTTTTTTCAATCTTGGGTCCCACTAATTTATATTCATGGAACTAAACATGTATTTAATAGTACACAGCTTTTTCTGCCTGCATACGAATGCTTGCATTTCCTGGTGTGAGATCCTTGCAACAGAGCGGGAGGAAAAAAAAAAAAAAAGACTTGCAAGCTGCATCGCTTTTTTACTTGCCCTGTCCTGGTGGTCTTAGGTCTGGTGTGGAACGCTGGGATCCTCAGGTTGCTATTCCTCTTCAACTGCAACGCCATCAGGCTTACCTGGCAAGCCAGCAGTGTGACGGTTCATGTAACTTTACCATGAGGCTGATCTCCTGGATGTAGCCCGGGCTGAAGACAGGAAAATGCTGAGCCCTTGATTGTACAAACCTCTTTGCATTGAGCTCAGCAGTTTAATAATAGTTGGCCAGAGTATGAAGTATCACATGATGGGGAGTAGATGAGGAGTTCCCTGGCTTTGTTTATACTGCTGGACCTGTGAATTCAGTCATTCAGATTAATCCTATTGTGAACATACAGATCTAAATGTCCTCTAGTGTGTGTCCCATTTAGTACAGCCCGTTAGCCCATGACTTCCCTGACTTTCCTACCATCTGGTCCTTGGCTATAGAGAGGAATTTTTCTTGTATATGTGTCTCCATAGCAACGAGTTTGCAGTTGATATGGAAAGTAAGCAGTTGCCCTAGCAACGGAGTTACTGATGTGGCAGCCTCTCTGCTTGCAGGGAAAGGGCTAAGCTAGTTCAGACGCATTATGTAGGTTTGCTGTAATTATAGCTGCGCCCACTAGTGCTGCTCTAGCTAAGGGTCTGTTGAAAAATTTTATTATAAGCTCTATTTTTTTTTCCTCCTTGAAGATTTGTTTTATTCTTGTAGGGATTTCTGCTTTGAACAAAGGCTGCCAGGATTGTATTTTCAGGGCATGTGATATATCTGTGCCTTTTATGAAGGCAAACTTTCTCAATTATTATTA
This sequence comes from Coracias cyanogaster, assembly GCA_033124195.1. Classification (NCBI taxonomy): domain Eukaryota; kingdom Metazoa; phylum Chordata; class Aves; order Coraciiformes; family Coraciidae; genus Coracias; species Coracias cyanogaster. The sequence continues at coordinate 6,779 of JAVSBS010011568.1, read as the reverse complement.
TCAAACAAGGGGAAAGGATGTTTGACCTCGTTGGCTTCTCCACAGTTTTTTTTGTTTTGATAAACAGCCCATGGTTACAGCAGCTGGGGCTCTTGTCCCACACTCCTTTCCACTATTCTGCCATCTTTTCCCTGGTCTGTGCTTCTTTGGGCAGCCATCCTATTGAGAGTGTTCCTCTTTGTGTCTGCTCTGCATTGCCTGAGATAAGTGCACACATGCTTCTGGCTGTGTGCATGCTGAAGAAATTCAAGTCTCTTGAAGGTTTGTTTGGCACTCGTGCTGAGGGATGTCTTAATAAAAATGTAATGAGGGTAAAGGATATGTTTATGGGGATGGAAAAAGCAAATTCTACTTGCTTGATGTGGAAGTTATTCTTAGAAGTATGTGGTCCATAACTGGGTCATGGAGATCTAGCCAGGCTCCTCCTCTGTCTGGAGCAGGCTCTGAGATCTGAGGGCTCCTTGCGTGGATCTAAGTGGTCCTTGGGCTCTGCAAGAGCCAAGGTCCTGACTTGTCCTTGTCTAAGGCACTGCTTCTTGGAAGCACTCTGCCAGGGCACCTGATGAGAACTGTGGGGGACCGTTTGGGTGCACAGGAGTCCTTCCTGCCAGCATCCTTCCTCTGATGTGATAAGGTTGGGGCTTGTGACAGGTAAAACCCTGCAGAAGGAGAAGAGCTAGCTGGGATGAGAGGAAAAGGAGCCTTCTTGTTCTTCCTTAGAATCTCCTAATTCAGTCTGCATATACACAAAGGTGAGGGATCAGGGATCCTGTCCTCTCTCTTTGAACATTATTTTTCAAGAAGATCTCCTGTGAAAGCTCAGTGGCACTCTGGGCATAGAAATGATCTGTTCAGTTTTTAATATTGTTATCACCTAGGCTGATCCAAATAATACAAGTGTGAGAATTTCACTGCATTTATATTTATAATACCTGATGGAGCTAAATAAATACATAAACCCAAACAAAACAAACAGCTCCACAACAAAACAACTCCTCAGATTCATGTTAGAGGTTTCAGATGAAGTTGACTCAGTTAATAAAATAATATCCTAAATAAGATGGTCCAACTGTGAATTTCCCAAATTGTGAGATGTGTTTTTAAGCTGGAATTCATCTAGTTTAACTTGAAATCCATTTTGGTATGCCCCAGTCTGTCATACTAAAAAGCTCTGAAGTATCAGAAATTTTCTCCTTAAATTGATATTTAGAGAAATTAAGGTCATGTCTCTCTAGAGCAATGATGAAAGTCGCTAGAATCATACTGTAATAGGAGGTTTTCAGATATCTGACAGTTTTTGGAGAGCTTCTCTTGAACCTTTTCAGTTTTGTTTTTGAAGTACAAACCCAAGAAGTTATACAGAATATTTAAATAATGCCTTTCCTAGAGCTGTGCATGGAAATAACACACTGCCACTTCACTGGCCTCCAGCTGCCTGACTCTACATCAGAGTTTACTCTTTGCAGTGGAGTCTTGTGGAGCTTGTATTAACTGGTTTAGAGCTGTACAAAGCATAATCAGGTTTTTTTTTAAGTGATGATGAAGAAGAGCTGGCAATATTCCAGAAGCCCTCTGAACATTCCATCTAAAGTATTTAGGTTGTCTTGCTCTTGGTTAAGATAACCCATAGGCAGGGCTCTGCTTGGTCATTGGGGTGTTAGCTGCGTATTGACAGGCTATTGACCTACCAGAGGGGACCGGCTACTTAGGTTAAATAACTGGAGTAAGTGGTCATGTCTGTGCTCCACAGCAAAGATAATATGAAGTGTCTTAAGCAGCACTGAAAGGGCCCACACAGGAGAGCAGGAGCAAGCTACCTTTTAGTCATTGGGCTTGAGCTGTGATGGGGTTGATGAGTCCCTTTTTCAGCTGTGGTTGCACGTCCCTTGCTCCTGGCTGTTTGCTCCAACACCTTCCTTGCACATAGACTTATGTATTTCATGACAAACCGCCGATCTGGTCAGAGATCTGATCTGGCTGGATTTTTAACTTTCCATCTTTTTTTTTTAATTCTTGAGTTGCTTTTCAGCATAATTCCCTGGTTCAGGCCACAGTGCAGTCCGACAAACAGTTGTGCCTACACAACAGTTTAAATACAATGGGAGGCTTTCTTCTGCTAGAGATGTTTCCTTTGGTTTTCCCCTAGGAGCAGGCCTGTGCCATTTGTTGTTCAAGTGGCCTGTGTTAGTGGCTTTTTTGTGGTGTGTTACAGCTGATTTAAAGGGATCAAAGTCTGGCTTGTCTGCACCAGTCATGGTTCCTGCCCAACCTGGCTGCCTGCTCGCTTTGCTGGGGGACTGAGCTGATCCAGGGCTGTATTGCCAGCCCTTCTCGAGCTCATACTGGCACATGTGTCACCACTCAACGAGCAGGCGGAAAACCGTTTGCGTTTATTTTCGTTTCAGTGGGTGAATTTAGTTGGATTCAGTTTCAACTCCCTTCATAGCTCATGGTCACTGTGGTCAGAGGAGCACCGGTGTCAGCACAGGCCATGGGCTCAGTGCTGTTTAATCTGGCATGAAACCATGACCATGGCTTTCAGCCAGCTCAGAGCTGACCCGGCGGCAGCAGGAGAAAGCAAGGAAGGGGAGGGACAGGGGATGCTCTTACCTCAAGAGCATGGGCTGTGCTTAAATCAGTGCCGTTTGTCTGTTCAGTCATGTATGTGCTTGGTGCTGGATTGGGCCTGTATGACATGGGTGAAATGGTTCTGAGAAAACCATGAGGTGTGTGTACACGCACACGTGTGTTTTCCCAGCTTCACAAGATTTGGTTCTTTCTGTTGCCCCAAAGTCTTAATACTGGCTGTAGAAGTGGAGCTGTGCTGTGGACCTTCTGTTATGGAAGAGGGAAGGATGTCCATAAAATAAATTGTCAAGTTTTTTTGTGCAGCTGTCTTTACGTCCCCATCACCACCAAGGTTTCTTCCTAATTCTCAGAATTAGGAACAAATTGTCACTGCCAGCAAATGAAACACAGGTCCTGGGGCTGTGCTGTGGTTTGAGTACAGGAGGCCTCGCTGATGATGGGACTGGAGTACCTACGTACACAGGAGCACTCTACGTGTCCATTAATGAACACAGGGGATCTCACTGTGAAACTCCTCTAGCAGTAGGCAAGATATGTCCCTGAGCACCAGGCCCGTGATGGTGGCTGTGCTACGTTTAGTTGTGGCTGAACATCAGAGATGAACTGGGCTTGCTGGTCTGACCAAGCATGTGCTCTTCTGTCTCATATTCAGTTCTTCAACAAAACATCAAGGAATCCATTTTAATTACAAAGTATGTGTCTCTTAGACTTCCTCCATCTTTTCCTAAAAGAGAAACAAAGTGTTTTGCACTGGGTGAAAGAGCACAGTAAATTGGGCTGCGTGGCTTCTTTTCCTGTGTGAAGACCTTGTGAAAAAAATGTTTAAAAGACCTGATTATAATTGAGGAGTTGGAAATAGCTGAGTAGGTGAAAATACTCTTCAGGCAGCCTGAAGTAGCCTTCGAGTTGCTGGAGAAGCTTCCTTTCCTTGCTCTTGTTTTGGGCAGTTGCTGCGTTCCATCTGCTGACCCAGGCAACCGAAACCTCGGCTCATTGCTGCGGCAGCTCTGCGTCCCTGGTGAAGTCATTCCAACAACCGGCCCGATGGGATCTGAGAAGCAGTCTCGAGGCTGCTCATACCTGCTCCTTCTGGGTTGTTTTCAGCTAATTGCTGTATCTTCATTATAAATCTAGTTAAAACAAATGAAGAGTCCAGGGTAACACAAGCTGGAATCCTTATGAAAAAGGAACCCAGTATGACTCATTTTTTAATTTAGTTTGTTGGTATTTGTATGTTGGTCAGTGGTGACTTAGTGTATAGAAGTAATTGACTTCTGTCACTTCAAGACTGAGCAGACCATGGCCAGATGAAGTTGTGGTGCAAATATAGTATGTAGCTATAGCAAAGCAATGTATTATGATGCAATTAGTCTTGTGAACACAGATTTGCTTAAAAAGAAAAAATCCCACGTGGCTACTTCTGGTTAAGTTTTGCTCAGTAAGCATCTAGGGAAAGACTGCTGCATGCTTACACCGATTTTTTAAGCTAATAAATATTTCTCTCTGAAATATTTGCTTTTATATTTTGATTCATAATCTGGTATTTTGAACCACTATAAGCAAAGTCTCCTGTCTTCTAGGTAAGGGAAGATACTGAAGAAAGTTTGCTTTAGTGAGACTCATATGAGTCTTGTTGGTTTTCTGGTACTTCTGGTTTAAGTCAGTTTGTTATGAAGCAGTTTAAGAACAATGAAATTTTGCTTTCTTCAGTAGTAACAACCGGCTTGTTATGATTCAGTATTTAAGTTTTGATCCCAAAACGAAAACTCTTTAATTTTGCATCCTAACAGCTGCCATTTCATCTAATTCCCAGTTATTTTCTGTCCCCCTCACAACCATTCCCCACCTTTCTCAATCATTCCCCAGTGTCTCAAAGCTGGCCAAAAGCAGGGTACCTGCTCATCTCCGGAGCGGGGAAATGGTTACAGGTGGACTGGGGGAGAGAGGAGGTGCCAAAAGTGTGTGTCTGGCCCTGCTTGACTGACAGGCAGCAGAGAATGCAGGCAGTCTGTTCAGGGGGACTTACAAGTCCCTGCCCCTTGATGCCTGCACTCTGACATTTTTGAAGGTAAAATGGATCCTGTATGTCTGCTCAAATGCTTTTATCAGTCTTGTATCTTAGTTTTTCTGACTTAATTCGTGTGTATGTTTTCTCTGGTTTGGGAGAATTCAGGCACAGAAGCAGTACCGTGTGTTTTCTTTAATTGTGGAAACAAAAGCGGCTCTCCTGAAGAAGTTGTTGATATTAGACAGTGACCCTGTGGACAGGTACTGGGACACTTGCCGTTCAGCAGAGCCTGGCTGGCCTGGGACTAACTGGTTTCACAGATGAGGGCAAGGAACACCTTCCTCAGGTGCTGCTTTTAGTCAGAGCTTCCTGAGATGTTTTCCCTTTGAACAAAATTAGTGCCTGGGACTGAAGTTCACAATGATTCTCACCTTTAATTACACAAGGGAGTGTAAAGTGCTTTGGCTCTGCCGTGCCATCCTGTCCATGATTCCCTTAGCTTGTCTTCAGATCTTACTGATCAAGTGGCTGGAGCTGCTGAGATGCCCAGTGGTTGAGATACTGCACCCACGCCATGCTCATAATTGCTACCAAGTCTGGTTGTTTAGTGCAAATTATTGCAGTGGCAATAAAACTGTGGTTATCTTTTCTGGAGAATAAGCACACTTGTAACAGTCTGGATGCTGACAAGATTTATCTACTTACTGGCAACTCAACTAGCTTCCACAAAGTCCTGAATTTGTTAGAGCTGTAAGTGGTGTCAGACTCAACAGTGATAGAGGTCACATAAGATAAGCAACAGTAGGGAGGAACAAAGGGAGTGAGCTTCCTACTCTGGTATAAATTTTTTTCCTCCTGAATTTTTGGTAAGTCACTATTGACCCTTCTCAGGCTGGAATGTTACTTGTTTTCTTCTGTTCTCCCACCGATTTGGACTCCTGACTTCAGAGGAGCTGATTTTGATTTACTCTTAAGTAAACAACAGCAGAATTGGGACTGAGAGCTGTGGCAATTAGTGGTTGTGGCCATAAATTGTCTCTGGATCTTGCTCAGTTATCCATAATAGTAATTTTGGAAAGAGTACATTTTATGCCTTAGTTATGTTCTTCCAATGCCATTCTGGGTGTTAAGGAAACTTTGTCCTGTGAACTGATGTAGGAATTTGTGGGAGGACCCATTCCAAGGATCTTAAATGTGAGTAGGTTTTTCCTTGCTACAGTAGAAAAGAAACCAAATTGCTGCCCTCAGCCAGTGACTTAAGATACCAAAACACTATTTACGGCATGCTGAATTGCTGTATTTTGTGGCAGCAGCGAACGGTAGCAATTTGCCACTAGCTGAGTACTATCAGGATTTTGAAACACTGATGTAACTTGCTGAAAGATGACTGTTGGTAAGCAGAGGAATGAATGGGCTTCTGTATGGGGAGTGGCATGGAAAAGTATCTATGGCAGTACAAGGAGCAGAAACTTATTGATGGGGTTCTGCATAAGAGAATCTAGTTGAATGCCGAATTCACACTCATTCAAGCTTTGAGCAGAAAATCATGCTCTTCTCCAGAGCTATGTTTATGAAATCCCGTGGCTATTACTGTGGGAGGGCACTCACTGAGATGGGGCAACTATTGTAAATGTTTTTCTGAGTTTACAGTTGAAAAAAACTGCCTACAGTGCAACTTGCAGGGGCTGTGGGGCTTAATGCAAAACTAGGGTCAGGTGCTCAGATACATTGATTTTTTTTTTTTTTTTCATTTACATATTTTTATCTCTTTTCCTCACCCTTTAGGGTGGTAAGTGAGAACATACCTCTCCTTAGGTTATGTGTGTTCTGGTAAAACTAGGGAAATCATTCATGAAATGCTCTGGGTTTAGATTAGGTGGAGTGAGGTAAACAGTGTTAACCTCAAGTGATGCAGAACATAATAAACGTCGCAGGTTTGCAATTAGATCTGTTTTCTGTAGATTGTTGGGGAGAACTAAATAGTTCCTGCATGGTTCATCTTCAGGAATAAAGCCCTTGCCAAGCAGGAAAAGCTGTGTTTGCAAGATCCTCCTTAGGACCACTGCTTTGCACTTCCTGTCTGCATGCAGTCTTCTCCAGCCCTAGAACAACACAGGAGCACTGCACTTCCAGAGATCCTTACTGCTCCTGGGGGCACTTTGAAGGCTTTTGGAGAGGAATG
>JAVSBS010011566.1:14266-38832 GCA_033124195.1 Coracias cyanogaster | reverse complement strand
GCCCGGCCCGGCCCGGGAGAAGCCGGCACCGCACCACAGCGGGGAGGAGCCGGCCCGGGGCGGGGGAAGCGGGAAAGGCGGCGTCCGGGAGCGCGCTGCCGGGAACGCGCGCGGCCCGCACCCGCCTCAACGGGCCTGGCCTGGGCGGGGCGGGGCGGAGGGCGCCGCCTGGCGGCCGTGGGGAGAAGGTCCGCCAGGGCTGGGTGGGATTGGGATGTGGGGAGTGGGATATGGAGGAGTGGGATATGGGAAGTGGGATGTGGGATACAGGGAGTGGGGTGTGGGGAGTGGGATGTGGGGGAACGGGATATTGAGGAGTGGGATGTGGGGGAACTGGATATTGAGGAGTGGGATGTGGGGATTAGCGAGTGGGATATGGAGGAGTGGGATGTGGGGAGTGGGATATGGAGGAGTGGGATATTGAGGAGTGGGATGTGGGGATTAGGGAGTGGGATACAGGGAGTGGGATATGGGAAATGGAATATGGGGGAGTGGGATATAGAGGAGTGGGATGTGGGGATATGGGAAGTGGGATATGGAGGAGTGGGATGTCGGGAGAGGGATATCAGGAGAGGGATATAGGGGACTGGGATAAGAGGAGGGGGATATAAAGGAGTGGGATATGGGGAGTGAGTTATGGGGATTGGGGAGGGGGATATCGGGAACGGGATGTAGGGAGAGTGGTATAGAGGAGTGGGATATGGAGAGAGGGATATGTGGGAGTGGGATATGGGGAGAGAGATACAGAGGAGTGGGATATGGGGACTTGGATATGGGGTATTGTGATACAGAGAATGGGATCTGGGAGCTTGAGGAGATATGGGGGAGTGAGTTACAAGGTTTGGGTGGTGGGATATGGGGAGCGGGTTACAGGTCGTGGGGTTTGGGCAGCGCACGGGGCTGTCGCAGGAAGGGCCAAGGCTGCTGTGCCTGGCCTGGCCCTGCCCCATTCCTGCCGCACAGGCTCGAGCAGCCCTGGAGACGGGGACTGCAGGGTTTGCCATTCGCAGCGGGAAGTGTCCCCCGAGGTGGCTGTGCGGGGTCACTTATGGCCGTGGGTAAAAAGTGCAGCCTGGAAGTTGCTGCTGGTTATCTGAGGATCCGAGATGAGGTGCCAGGATGTGTAGTTGGGATGGAAGCAGCTGCCGTCTGCGCTGAGGTGCGGCACGGCTTCAGTGGTGTCCTGGGACACAGAACCATGACTCCCCTCGTGGTGTGTGGAGGAGAAAAGTCTAGAGAGACGTGAATTCCAATAAATGAGAAGCTTGACCCATTCCTAGCAAAAATACCTTGTAAAATTGAGACACATTAGAGACCTCACAATGGAAAGCAGCTCAATTCCCCAGTGGTGGGCAGCAGGGTAGGCCCTCACTGTGCAGGTGCTGGTGAATCAGGCCTGGTCATCGGAGCTGCCACACAGCATGGCAGATTTTTGCACTGCTGTGTCCATGCCATCTCTAACGTGTTCATGCTCTTCCTGTTGCTTCCTGGAGGTGTAAAACACTTTCTTGCCCAATAATTGTTCCTAAGTCTCTGCTCAGCACGTTCATTCCCACCGAAAGCCTTGGTTCAGGACTGGCTGACACCCCCATCCCTTCTCGCGCTCGTTCTGTCTCTCTGCATTTGGTTTCTTCTCACATGGAGCAAACAGACTCTCAGCCACGTCAAATGCTTACGAAGACTGCTGACAGCCCTTTTGCTTTGGTGTTCAGGACGCTCTGGGAGGATTTCATCTGTGAGGGCTGCGTGAGAGACATCAGCAGGGAGAGAATACCCTTCTTGGACATACTGGTTGGTGCAAGGCTTACGCTACGGGCTTTTAGGCAAGACGGGTTTTACTCAGAGGAGCCAGAACACCACTGAGGGAGAGGGATGGAGCGCCTGGCCTCCTTCAGTAGTAAGTACCATCAAATGGCATTTGGAAAGTGTTTGCCGTTGGTTAAAAACATTAGTGGCTGTCTAGGGGAGGGAGGCAAAAAACTTAGCAACATTTGGCCCACAGGGCCACTCCTTTAATCAAATTCTCCAGAGCATGAGTGATTCAGCAGGAATTTGGGTCTTTTTTCTACCCTCTTTTTGTAGTTGGGCTAGTTCAAATGCATTCTCTTGGAAAAATACGGCCCAGAACTTGGCAGTCTATTTATTTTGACTACTTTGCAGTGAACAAAATAAGGAAAGCTTGCAGAGCAGTGTTCCATTCCTTGTTCAGCAATCTGAGCAGAGTCTGAGGTTTGGACGGGTTACAGAACAACCTCGTTGATGCCTTTGCAACCACAGCAATACGCTTTACGAGTCTGACCTGAGGCAGGCGGATGGGAGGCTGCAGCTGGCTGTGCAGCATTCTCCTCAAATGAAGCCTTGGGTCTGGTCTTCAGTGCAGAACACGAGTGTGGGCACTGGATTAAATACCAGGAGGCTGCGACGGGAGATTTTGCTTTGACTCCGTTGCACAAGTTTAGGTTTAAGCCTCAATGCGTCAAGTCTAGCGGAGACACCGTGACAGCATCTCTCACAACTCGAGCTGAACAAGGAACTTTTAAAGGATGTTTGGAGAAGCTGCGGTAGGAAAGAGGTTATGTACAGTTGAGTTCACTTAAAATCACTGGGCACAAGTGAATTTAGGTGATGGCAAAACCAGTGCCTTGCTTGTGTTGCATGAGATTTCCCTTTGGCTCCACAGATGACCCTTTTGATAAGCCTCCGTGCCGAGGTTGCTCTTCGTACCTCACAGAGCCCTACGTGAAGTGTGCTGAGTGTGGGCCTCCTCCCTTCCTCCTGTGTTTGCAGGTGAGTGCAAGGATGAAAGCAAAAGCATTGATTTCTTTGAGGAAGTCATCAAAGGCCTGTCCAGGGCCAAGCCGTTCCATAAACACATTAATAACTGGTCTCTGTAAACTTGTATGAACACACGTATTTGCTCAGGGACAGGGAAATGACAAAGAGAAATGTTGGAGGCTGAAGAACTGCGGCATGAGCAGCTGAAGGAGATCTTTGTGAAGGCAGCCAAAGCTGCCTAAAGACACGCCGTCAGCCTGGCTGTGTAACGGCGCGTGCCGCTGCGTATCGCTTCTGTCACTTCTTAAGGCATGCAAAAGAAAAGCCATCAAGAAACATCCTTTCCCTGTCACCACACGTTGGTTTTTTTGTTCCTCCCCAATGGAAAAGAAAATTTGGGGAAAGTTTGCAGTATTGACGATAATTGTTTGTGACCACACAAAGTTCTTTCTTTTAAAATGGTGTGTGTGATCTGATGGCCACAGAAAGTACTGCTAGTTTTAATTATTAAATAAGTGAGTTTGCATTATTTATGATTAACAAACGGCAATAACCTCTAAAACTGAAAACAGCTTAGGCTTGTGCTCAGATATGTACAAAATATCATATTGGGCATATTTTTGTTCATTTACCTGTACGTAAAAACCCAGAAATTTAACTGTTGAAAAGAGCTGCAAACCGTGCTAGTGCTTTTGGAACAGAAAGCCAAGGTTCAAGGGAAACTGTGTTTTCATCACTTAAGAAATGCTCTGTGCTCCCTTCCTGGAATGATCCACTTTAAAACCTACCACCTGGCTTCTTTCACCTGCCCAGGCTTTCCCATAAAAACTTCACAGAAAAGTCTGTCTGTGCACCGGAGTTAACGTCTTGGTGCAAAGTAAGGGACAAAGGCAGGTTGAACACAATTTTAACACTGATTTTTCTACCCTTTTGTGTTTTTTCTACAATGAAATCAGAAAAATTGAATTTCTCTTTCAGCAGATCAGGTGGTCAGTTTTGGATACTTGGTGGTCAGACAATAAAAGGAAGAAAAGGTCAGTTAAAATGCTTTTTTCAGGGCAGAAGTAAGAGACTAACATAGTGCTAATCTTCTGTTCTACAGTGTTTCACACGAGGATTTGAATACAAGAAACATCAAAGTGATCATACTTATGAGATAATGGTAAATATTCCTTTTTAAATAACATCTTGAGCTTTCGTAACTCCCAGGAGTTAGACCCTTGCTTACTAATATTACACTGAAAAGTTTAGTGATACAATTCTTTGACTCAGAGGTTTAGAACTATTAAAAAAACAAAAAGTCTTACTTCAAGGAAAGAAAAATACCCACCTGGAAGACAATGGAATAGTGGAGACATTTACAGGTACACTTTTTTATTGTGCTTTGCTAGCACAGCACGTCTCACTAGACTTCCAGTTTTTTAACCACAGGAATCAACTTGTTTCTCTGTTCTTGTTTTTGATTCCCCCAAATTAATCTTTTTTAAAGTCTTCGGTAATTTTTGTTGTGTTTCGTAGCATGACATTGTTGAATGACAGCCGGTAGGTACAACATGTAGCAGCATATTCAGATCTGTAGCCACAAACCACTTGTGACTCTAGTGGATGACCCAATGGCCTAAATAATTCAACGATTGTTTCAGGTTTCACAGTAAAAGTTTTAAACAACCAGTATTATATACTAGGTTGCCCTGTAGTTCAGAACTTCGTTGCTCTTCATGTGGTGGATTATAGCAGAGGATCCCAGCAGTTTGATTTGCATTTTTCTTCTCCAGACATCCGATTTCCCTGTCTTGGATCCAAACTGGACAGCTCAAGAGGAAATGGCTCTCCTGGAAGCGGTGATGGACTGTGGATTTGGAAACTGGTGAGAATTCAGTGGCTGAGCCAATGTTGGAGAATGATGGGTAGTTTTTCCTTTCATTTCGTGGGATCTTACTGTTGAATACATCCGTGCACATTGAATGTTCAGTGACTTATGGTGGGTGAGGCACTAATTTAGCAGCTAGAAACAGAATTCTTTTTTCAAATCTGCTGTTAGATATTCAAGGCAATTACTAAAGGCTCCTTGTGAGATGCAGGTGACCTCCAGCGAAGCAGACTTCCCTCAGTTGACGTTAAAGTCAGTAGATTTTGAAGGAGCTCCACTATTGTACGAGATTTTCTGTGCCTCAGTTTACTCCTGTGTAAAAACCAACTGCAGAATTTCTTACCTTGGGTGGTTTCGGTTTGCTTACAGTTGTCTAGCCAGGTATTGTTATTTTTGGAGGTTTCCTGCTTCTCTGCCATATAGAGCACTGGAAAAATGTAGTATTTTTACATTATGGTCCGTTGCTGCAAGATCTTTATGCATTTGTAAGTAGAGATCTGTAGTCATGGGTTATCCTGCTTCTCCTTCATGAAAACATAACTGCATTAAAAGTCTAGAACTGCAGGCTCCACTGAAACAGAACTGGGCGTTCTTATGCGTGTGTTGCTGGCATAATTAAGGCTGAAAACTGGTTGCAGTTGTGTTCTGCAAGTGTGCTGCCTGGTACACTTTGCCCTACTTAGCAATACACGTAATCTTAATATTTTCCTTAAACACTTGGCTTTTTTCAGCCTTTACCAAATAAAGGAAAAACTGACTTTTCTTCCTGGAATCCCTCACATCCGGTTTTTAGTTTAACAGAAATTAAAATGATGGCTGCTGGTGGATTTTTAAAATTTTTTTTAAGAAGTCCTCAGGTTACACGATTGTTTTATTAAGACAAAATACTTCATGTTTCTAGTCAACTACTGTTCCTGAAAAGTTTGGCAAAGCTTTCTAGAGTGTATTTTGTACAACCGTTTTGCTGTTTCCACAAAAAAACCCCAACAGTTCAACATCACTGCTCAAAAGGGGAAAATATTATCGAGTTAAAATCACAAGAGAAGCTTGAGAAGCACGATGCGATTCCAGACTTAGAATCTACCATCACCTGGCGTTGGTAAAATGTGTAAAATCTCTCAAGTAATGCTAAATTTCCAAAATACAAAAAGCTTTGGTACATTCCATCAGCCAGAGAGTTTCTCAGGTAAAGCCAGTGAATCGCATTGCTCGTGACCACCAAAAAAGCCCTCCCGGGCGCTGTGTCAAACGTGTAAGTGCCGGCTCGGTGTCGACACACAAGATGTGAATTCAGACACCACCACAGATCGGTTCTCTGCACACAGCGTGATCAGTCTCTCGTCCAAAATTATCTTTCCCCACTACAGAAAGAAAAACCCCTCAACGTTTCTGTGTTCTTCACATTAAGCCTCCTCCTTTCTCCCTGCTTCAGGCAGGACGTAGCCAACCAGATGTGCACAAAGTCCAAGGAGGAGTGTGAGAAACATTATATGAAGCACTTTATCAACAATCCCTTGTTTGCATCCACGTTACTGAACCTGAAGCAGGCGGAGGAGGCGCAGCACAACGAAACAGCCATTCCTTTCCACCGTGAGTATCCCCTGCCCACGAGCACACGCAGGGAGCTTTCCCTCAAGGTCTCTGCTCTCCCAAAACGGGGCTGAGCGGTCCTTGCACCGCACGTGCAGTTTGCTTTCATTCCTGAAAGGAGAGCTCGTTCTGATGGCCGATTTGGGTCATGTTAGTAGCAGGGTTTTCTTCACGCTGTATTAAATCATTGGTGTATCAAATAAATAAGAGGGAGGGAACAGAGAGGTCCAGGCAGCAGGTTCTCAAAACCAGAAGTTCCTGCACAGCCAGTGGAAATGGTCACTCACAGAAATCACCGCAGCAAAACCCTGGATGTGCACGCTCATTTAAAGCACACGCTACCTCCAAGCTACTTCACATGTGGCACGATATAACAGTGTGTCTGTCATGGTAGACAGCAGCGTGAGCTCTCACCCTGATGCCGGGGTGGCTCCTGGTCTTGCCCAGAGCCTGCGTAGCAGCGTTACCTGAGGAGGGATTTCTACCTCTAAAACATTTCACCTGATGATCCACGGTGCTGTGCCCAGCTGCTGACATGATTGGTCATGAAATTATTCCTGGTAAACTATGCTGATTTCACACCTCTCTCTTTAAAACCACCGTTTAAAAACTGCCTGTTAAATTTCAGCAATTTAACACGTTTTCAGTTTTCTTTAAATTTGGCATTTTTAGAATTCGCCCAGTCTCGCAGCTGTTCCATTTTAAAGCTGCCCAGAACAGCTGGGTAAAAAGATTGCTTGGTATCTGGAGGTTTAAATTTCACAATCAAGTGGTTAGAGCTGAAGCCGTAGGAACTGGACAATTTTGGTTCTGTTCCTGGCTGTCATTGATTTTTTTATGTGACCCAGGCCAAGACAAATTCTCTGCGCCTCAGCTTGCTTTAGCTGTAGCACGGGACTTATAATGCTTAGCTCCCTCACAAGTGTGTTGTGAGCCTCGGTCCACAACTGTCTGTAAAACACTGGGCTCCTCAGTTGGGAAGCACTGTAAAAATTCAGAGTTGTATAGCTTTAATGGCAGCTTTCTGCAAATGGCACCCAGAAGAGGGCAGATTTAACACCCCTGTTGCTATTAACTAAGAGAACCTGCACGCCGAGCCCGAGTGAGCTGCAGCTCACCTCCGAAATCTAGAGTTTACATTTTATAACCTATTTATTACCTTGAATTTCTGTCTTTGACTTTTGAGAGTACTCCCAAGATCTCAGATTACTGCGTTTTTCTCCAGATGGACTCCGTTCACCTGAACACACCGCTGAACAAAAGCCCAGTCAGGGTGGTTTTCTTCAACTAATTATTCCCACTTTTCCTGCAAAAGAAACACCTGTTTACAGATTGTTAAAGAGAGACCCCCCCAAGCCCTACACAACAACTAAAACCCTTTAATTTTTCAGCTGCTGATGATCCCCCGCGGCCAACTTTTGATTCCTTGCTGTCCAGGGATATGGCTGGGTACATGCCAGCGAGAGCTGACTTTGTTGAGGTGAGACTCTCTCTTACATTAAATTTGCTACTGAATACCGGCTCAGCAATCACACCCTTGTTTGCCCCTGCCTGTAAGTCTCTGCTCCTCCTGTCCAAAGCCTAAGAGCGCGATTAAGGCAAGGATTTAATTGGCGAGGTGGCTCTGCAGGCCTGCGGAGCTGTGGCAGGCAGCCCGGGAGCCCCTGGCTGGGTATGCAGGAGCTGCGAGGCTGCTGCTGCCACCAGATGTCCAGGAATGAATGGCCTTTATGTAAGCGGACGAGATGCTGTGAATTAGATGCTCAGCAAAAGGGGTCAGGCTTCAGCACGCTTCTGTCCCGTTGAAGCACACAGGAGCTCGACCCAGAGAGCACTTGAAAGACCTGCTTTGTTTCCAGTCCCCGGTTCCTGTTGCAAAACAAGCTCCCGTACACGAAGGAATGAATTCAGCCATACAGGGGCTGGTTGCTTTTGTACCTTTGAGGAGAATTTCCCTCCGCAGCGGAGGGAAAGTCATGGAGATTACCTGATGAATTCTCCTTATCCTGTCACAGCCTGCTCCCGCTCAGGCCATGAGAGCGCGGACTACGCGTTCCCTCCTTAAAGCTCCCCTCTGATGTGTGTTGCTCAAGGATGGGACCTCGTACAACTGTTTTCAGTACTTCTGTGCGTTCTGAAACTTGATACCAATGTTTTAGTGCTAGTTAGTGACGATTTATTCATCACCTCCAAACAGGAGTTTGACAACTATGCTGAATGGGATTTGAGAGATATTGATTTCGTAGAAGATGATTCAGACATTTTGCATGGTAAGTCCCATATTTGTGTACATTGTCTGAAAACAGTATTCCCAGAGTGCCTGCACAGCATTTCCTTGGGTCTGTTTTTCTCTACACACTCTGTAAAAAGTGAACACACATTTTTAATGATCTCACTTCCGTGCGCTGGGATGTAAACACCGGCATTTCTGTGGTCCTCACCTCCAAATCCCTTTTAAAAGCTCTTAATCAACAGACATACTTACATAGAGAATCATGCACTTCACTCACTACTGAAATGTAGCCAGCTGTAGAGTAGAACATGACTGAAATCGGATAGTCCCCACCAGCACTAGGCATCTCTTTAGGAAAGACACAAATGATGTTTTATCCCGTATAAACTCTAAAGAAAGCAGAAGCAAGTTATCTGAGATTGCAGTTTGTCTGGAAACAGGTAGCAGGACATCGGTTTGAATGAACAGAACTACAGACCTATTAAAAACCAGAAACTTGATACTACTTCCCCTCGCAGGCTAAAAAATACTCTTTCCATCTACGTCATGTTTGTGAGCACCATCACAAGGCACCACCTGCGCTCTGATTCAGAAAGAGGAACACTTGGTCTCGGTTGCTGACACCCCTTTCCCTACTTATCCAGTTTCTTTAAGATCAGTCGCTTATTCTAACCTCTTAGTTCAGGAAACCTGATATCAGGGTAAGAACTAACGCAGGCAGCAAGGAGGTGTAGTTTAAGACTACGTGCAACACACTGAAACTGTTCTACTCATGAAGTTGAGGGGCTTTTCATGCATGACACATGAACGCGCTGAATTACAGTAGCAGTTGCTGTGACAACTTTTTATCGTGAAGAGGATGGTTGTTGTACGAGTCCAGCTACTGCTACTGAATTGCTGGGAACGTAGCTGCCTTAACAGGAATTACTAAAGGGACATTTTAATCTGTAGAGAAGAAAAGATCAGACTTTTTCTCACATTTATAAGTACATAAAGTGTTTAGAAGTGCTGTGTTTATCCTTCAGAATTCTCCCACTTCTGTCAGGCAGTTCTAAGCCAAAGCCTTTGCATCCCTTGGAGACAGACAGATCCTGCTACGTGCAGACAGTCTTTCCAAACTTAAGAAATCAGGTTGAAATTTAGTACAGTGTACGCAGACCTTTAAGGAACGCAAACTCCCTTGGCTCAAAAAAAGGTTTTGAAAATCGAATGTCAGTCTCTCTTTTAACGTTTATTGAGAGGAGGACTGGCTTATGGACACGTCACAGATCCATCATGCCATCTCTCTACTTTTTATTACTATTAAGAGATAGATTTTCTTGCTCCTGTGTCCTATTCTGAGTCTTAGTAAACTGAAAAAGCAAAATAATCTCCCAATTCCATTCACTGATAGCTTCATATTCATTCAAGCTGGTTTACCAGCCCTGTCGTCCATACCCCTCACACTTGTCTTCCTCCTGCTGCACAGTTCAGCCATTTAAAGTGTGTCCTGCAGCCTCTGGTTTCACTTGTCAACGTGAACACAAATATCAGCGTTCCTCTTCTCTTCAGGATCTCATGAAGCTACGCAGGGCCAGAACCTTTGGTCTGTTTAGCTCAGCGTCCGGTTAGAACCCCATAGCAGACACACAGGAGAAGAATGCAAGAAAAGGCAAGTATAGGCAGGTAGTTTTCCTGGTATATCTGCTACATTTCCTGCAGGGGTAGGTTTAGAGACTTCTTGAGCCATAGGTTGTGTTCAGACCATTTTGACCAGAGGACCTGTCCTCCATGAACTTAGCTAACTACGGTTAGAACTACATCTATTTGTACTGTGGCCCCCGTAACATCCTGTAGCAGGGAGTTCCACAATTGAGTTAGGAGCTCTACAATTTAATTATGTGTTGTGTGAAAAAATACTTCCTTCTGTCTGTCAAATCTTTTGCCTGATAATTTCATTGGGTGTTCTCTAGTCCATTCTTCAGTTGTCTTCACTATTCAGTATAGGATGTCAGGCATTTGCCCTGTGAGAACTGTTTGGCAGAGGTTATGGAGCATGACCAACTAAATTTTCTCTCTCTTAGCTCAGGAACTCTGGCATCTTCCTTCCCACAGCTGTCCTAGATCTGCCCACGTGAGGGAGAATGCCTCTGAAAAACGAAGTCCCAGGGTCTAGCCAGCTCTTTTTTTCTCTTACATGAGGCATCTTGGGGAGAAAAAGAACAATTTTCTAAAAAACTTTGGAATTAGAAGGTGGAAGGAGCCACATCCACCCCTGTCCTGCACTTGTGAACATCTCAGATGCTGACTTTGCTTGAGAACACTTTGCAACCTAATTGTGGGATTTCATACTGTAGAAAAATGGCTCACCACGTGGAGCCAAAGGCAGGGATGGGCATTTGGATGATCCCAGAAACCTCTGTACTTTCTAGTTAGCAGGGAGAGGAGGTTGTGGGACAGCCCTGCAGCTCTCGCAGCCTCCCCAAAGGTGCTTGTCCCGCTGCTGCCAGGCGGCAGCTCCAGCTCCCTCTGCACCCCAGCCCTGCCCACGGGCAGGCTCCGTACCCTGCATCTCACCAAAGTGTCCTTGCAAAGCAGCCCTGGGGTTCGGAGACCACCTCTTTTCAGAAAAAAAAAAGAAAGCAAACTTTCTCTTTTTAAAGGTAAAGAGGTAAAAATGAGGGTTTAACGCATTTTATAGCCCGGAGAAATCCAAATGGGGTCTAGCAGCATAGATTAAGAATCAGGTTGGTGAAAAAGTCCTCCGTTTTCCTGCTGTACATTAAACGTCACTGAGTTCAAGATTAATTCTTGTAAACTACTTTTATATTCTGTTTTCTGAAAGTTACTTAAGCTGGACCCTAGAACACATCAACTGGAATAATTTCTGCGGTCCCTCTTCCTTTCGTTTCACAAGTCACAGCTGGGCACTGCCCGTAGCGCTGGAATCTTGGATGCTTTCACTGGAACGGAATTCCAATTCCTTCTTCCCTTTCCTTCCGCATTGCTCTGCTCCCTTAAAATTTTGTCAAAATCACCTTGTAAAATTCCTAGATCTAAGCTGCTTGGTCTCCATTTCATACCGTTGCGTTTTCCCTGTTGTATTTTCCCGTGTCGCTCTAACCAAGCTCTCGGCATTCCCACAAGACAGGAGAGTGCGATTTAATACAAGGTGGAAAGACTCCTTTCCAACAGAAACCTGGCTCGCTCCCTCCTCCCACCACACAGGAGGGCACAGTCACTTCTCTGTATTGGTGAGATGGTAGAAATTGCACAAAACCTCTCGTATTTCAATTAACCACTCAAACTGTTAACTTCCGTTCAGTGCTCGCGCTGTAATAAGTGCTTGCAAATAGATACTGCAGTTAAAAACATAACGGACAGATCAAAAGAAACAACTCGTTACAAAGCTGATTCAGCCCGAAGTGCTTGAATGTTTCATGAATTACAAGTTTTCACCAGACTGAATGATAACCTTAGTAATTTATCTTTTTTCCCGGGTTTTTCTCCCCTTTCCTTCTCATGTAAATGGTTTTTATGTCTAACACTGAAAAGAAATTGCTGAAACCGCAAGTTTAGAAGTGAGCAGAGATAAACTGCAACTGCCTGAGCAGCAGTGAGATTTCATTTTGCGGCATACGAGGCAGTCGATGTCCTTCTAAATATTACATGACGTTTATTCTTTTGTGGAAGCTCCTGACATGCTCTGAAGGCAGAGCCACTGTTTGCCTGGGGTCTGGCTTTCCTCTGGGGAGGCTGAATTTGGATTGTGGCCAGTAAGTTTGTACCAAGCGAGGCACACACTGATATGCAGCCTGTTTACTTTGATTACTTTGCATTCTTCCCATTATTTGGGCCTTGCGTGCCAAACAGGTTAGCTAGCGTGAAACAAAGCTCTCGCTCATTAGCCTTCAGAAAAGTTTTTGCCAACCAAATGAGGCTGAAGAGGACTGAAAAGCAAAGAAACTGTTTTGGACACACTCTCGAGAAACCCAAATATTTTGATTTTTTGGCACGAAGAAAAGGACCTTGAATTTCTGTCTCTCACTGGATCCTTCAAAGCTGCTCTGACCATCTCAAAGAGCCTTATCATTTCCCAGAATGGACACTGAGCACGGTGTCAGCTTGGATTATCTGAAGTTACCAGTACAAACAGCTGCCGCCCTAGTGCAATCCGTGGGGAAAAGCCCAGGCAAATCATTTTCATTCCTACAGCATCTCTTCTCATGTCCATGCAGCATCTACCAGTAGAGCAATCTGAGTTATTCACGCGTTCCACATTTTGTAATCGGCTGTTCCTGTGAATACATCTATTAAAAACAAAAGCTCCTCCAAAAGTGCATGTGGCAGCAAATCCTAATTCTTCCGTAAGCAGAAGCTCCCTTTTTGTTTTTTTTCCTCAATTTGTTCTCCTGAATGTTCCTTCCCCTCCCCAGCTGATCATCATTTCTTTTGGAATATTGTGCGCTCAGGTGAAAGCATCCACATGCAATGGTTGTAGGTGCATAATTACTTGTGATATTTATAGAGGTTCTCCAGTGCGGTTTCTGCATGTACTTACTAAGTCCTGCCCACACAAACCCCAGGAAATAACATGTTAGCTTAGCTTGCAGAGGGCTTAAAAATACAAAAATATTTTCCATAAATTGGCACCGATTCCAACACTTAGTAACGTACTTCATTCATGTCTAACTTGCTGCATTTCCCAATTTCTCATCCCCACATTTAAGCAAGAAGGAGAATTTTCTACCTGTGCTTGTTCTTAAATTAGGAAACTTAAATACCTCGTTATGAAAATACACAGTGCTTCTCGAACACCCTGGTTTTGCAAGGAATTTTCGAAGAGATGTTAAGAATATTGTACCACCCCTCCTATCTTTGTACGTAAGCTTTTCCTCCTAGATCATTGGCAGGTTGGGTTTGTATAAACTGAATTTTTTTTGCTAATACAGGGTCAGTGTGTAACTCAAACCTGCCAACACCCGCAGGCTTTGGGCTTTAGCTGGCCCTGGTTATAGGAAATATTACCCAGAGGCTGCACCAATGAATTGCCCAGAAGCTCGGGGCTTCCCGGGGTTCACATACAAATACGTGTTTTGAGACACATAACCACACTTCTTTCTTAATTGCATGATTAATTATTTATCAGAGAGTGCAATCAATAACTGCCAGCGTCAGGTTTGCCCTTTTCTTGTAACTCAAGGTTGAGGAGTGGATCCGGGGTTCTGGGGCCACCCCCGTGGGCTGGAAGGGGACGAGCTCTGGCTTAGTTGCAAGAGCTGCACGTTGTTCCTGCAGCCGGTAAACCCCGGTCAGGTCTTCAGGCTCTTCCTTCTGAGAGCGTATTGGAGTGATTAAGGTAAAGAAGACCAAGAAACCAGCCAGCTCTGCTTACTTAATGACCTAGAATTTTTGCATTATTTAACAGAAAGAGGGAAGGTTGTTAGGTGTCCTCTTTTCTTTCAAGAATTCCCAAAAAAAGTTTATTAACCTAATGGTTACAGGAAAAAGCCGCGGAAGGGTCTCTGAGCAGATCAGCCAGACTGCAGACAGATTTGATTTTGAAAAGGATATGATTTCTAATGAGCATGGCTTTTTCCTCTGCTTCTTCACATTGTCTTGAACTATTCTCTTTGTTCTTCCGGCAGACAGATGCGTTTAGAAGTTAACAAGCTAAAATCCTGTAGATGTTTTAAGAACTGTAGCAAAGGCTACTTTGAATCTTCACAGTTCAGAACTGTGTCTTTCTGTTTTTTTGGAGTTCCTTGTTCTGGGCAAGGAAACCCTTGTCCAAACATGATACCTCAGGTCCTTAAATCTGATAAGTTTGCTTTTCAGGAGATGAAATACTTAATTGCATGCGTGAAGGAACAAATAAGTGCTAATAGTAAAACAGTCCAAGAAGGAAGAGGAGGAGAACTCTCAGGATCTTCACAGGTTCCTATTTACAGGCAGTGTTGTGTTTGGAAGGAAGAAACAAAAGAAAGCTTCCAGAGGTGGCACGTACAGTCTGCGGGAGGTTAGCCTCCAGGGACTTTACGCCCTGTCAGATTGCCAGGGGATTTTTAAGACAGCAAAGACGAGTGACCATTTCAGCCTACCACGAACATAAAGGCTTGAAAATTAGCCTAATGCGGCGATTACTTAGGTATTTTGTAATCTTTTTGTTTTAAATTGTTTTGCAGCTCTGAAGATAGCAGTTGTAGATATCTATCATTCCAGGTTAAAGGAAAGACAGAGAAGAAAAAAGTGAGTATTCAAGCAAGAACTGCGTTCCTTTGCTTCAGTACCCCAGGGTTGCCCTAATACTAAACGTGATTGGTTTCCAATAGCATCCTTCAGACAATTCCTGTGCACGGAGACCTCCTGCTATGAGATTTGTGTGACAGGCTTCATCTCGATCGTGCGCTTCTCCTCCTGGGCACAGATGACGATCAGGCACGTGGCTTTAGCCATGTACCAGCCCAGGAAACACAGATTAACATGCCCTGATACTCATTTGTACACGTGGTTAACGAAGGACCTCGACACACCTTAACTCTCCTTTAAACTCTCAAAACAAGCCATTAATGGTGAAAAGCCCATTTTCCAGTCCTTTTTAGTGCACAAAAGTCACGTCCTGAAAGCTCTTCATACTCCTACCCCAAATGCAGTTACACAGAAATGATGAAGCTTCTAGAACACCTCAGGAGATCACGGAGCCATTTTGCAGACGGAAAAACTGAAATACTATCTAGATCCAGGGCTAGGAACCAGAAAAAAAGAGGCAAATCTCTGTTCTTTTTGTTCCCTCTGTACTGCTGATGTTCTGCACATAATTCATTTTCTACTTGATGGTTAAAAAAAAAAAAAGCTGCCAGTCTGTGACTAATTGCTAGACCCCCACTTTCTCCGTATAAATGTTTGCATCATTATTGTTAATTTTTAGTGGTCCATAACTTAGTTTGCCACAATGTGCAATCACTATTGCTGACGTTAATTTGAATAATTTATTCAGTTCATTTGACAGCCTTTTAGAATGACTCAATCTATTCATTAAATTCGATTTTATTATAACTTCCAAATACTTTGTTCAATATTTAAAATTATATCTTGCCATATTACTCCCCACTGGAGGAACTGGTAATTTGGAGTAAGACTCCTTCGTTCCTTCTCCTCCTAATACAGCTTAGTGCTGCTGAGTGAGAGGTAAGAGCTGATCTGTGTTGACCTGGCTTTTTACAATTCATAAATAAAAATACTTGTGGTATAATTTCCATTATGATACATCACATCATAGTAAGAGAAAGTGCCAGAAGGCTCAGTTACATCACAGAAATCACTGCCGGGTTTTGTAAAGCTTCTACAGAAGGACGGGACAAAACCCTCGAAAATGACATAAAAATGCTGATGTCACTCTCAGAAAGGCTTCTCCACGTGGGACAGGGATACTCCTTTATACATACTATAGAAAATATGATGGAATATTTTACAGAGCAAATTCTAACCTGACCTGGACGAGCCCCACCTCATAGCATCTCTTACCCTCTGCAGAAGTCGGGTGTTTCTCGACTCTCCACCCAGCAGCGACCACATGACATGGGCTGAAACCTCTGACAAATGTCCGTGTCATCACTTGTAAATATCTCACCTGCCTTTTCACTCTGCTCATTTCCCGGCTCCCGTCGGGAGCGTTTCAAACCTATGAGTTGCCTAAATCATTTTCCTCTTTTTAAAATTTAAGCTGTCATAGAAAACTCCCCTCATCCCGCTCGCAGTGCTGGCGTTTACAGCCCAGCTCTCCCCCTTGCTCTAGTAGAAGGACGTTTGTCCCTCTCTGAAGCTGGAAATCACACTTCATGAGACATCTCTGTACCTCCAGTTTTGGAAGGACAAGTTATAAGACACCGTAGATCTGAAAGCTGCACCGAAAGCAGCAGAATCACTATGGTTGGAAAGGACCCTTAAGATCATCAAGTCCAACCACTATCTATCTCTACCAGGCCACTTCTACACCATAGCCTTGAGCAATTTCAAACCTTTCAAGCAATTGTAGCTGCCTTCATGCTTAGTGCTCTCAGAGCTGGAGCCATGCACGCCGCTGTCCCAACCCCACCCCATGAAAGCCGCGCTGCGTCACTGCATCACGGTTCTCAGGGGCTGTGAAAATCTCAAACGTGTTTTAGTTTTAGACCCCTGATGGTCTAAATCAATGCTTTTCTGAAGCCTGTGTATTTATGAGGTAATACACAAGTTAGTGCCTTTTATTAATACCATTTCGCTCTCAATTGCAGAATTATAAGAGATCACGGCCTCATCAACCTCCGAAAATTTCAGAGTAAGTATCTGGTGTGACTGCTGGAAGTGGCCTCTACTCAGGAAGCAAAACTTCGCACGTTCACCCTTTCCAGTGCGGTTTATTCGTACTGGACCTTATTCAGATGGTCTGAATTCCAGCACACGTGTCCAGCCAGCTGGCTCTGACTGCTCCCAGCTCAGTGTTTCACTTGCTGCCTCGGAATTGCTCTTCAGAAGCATTTTGGGCTCCACTGAGCAGGGAGAGGGGTGAAGGTGAAATCTAAACCTTTTAAGAGCATCTCACTATTCTGAGAAACAATCAAACACCATTTCAATGTCATCCGTTCTGCTTTTAGAATCCTAAGGGCTGTGTAATTGTGTTGCTTTTTACTCAGCAATTTGCAGCTGTGACACCAAAGCGGCCAAGAAGCAGGTACCAAATCTGAGCTTCAGGCAGGTCACAGAGGCTGGTGGTCACTTCAGGTTTTACATTCAGAATTTATGTTCTTCTCACAGTAGGAGCAATAAGGTGTGTCGCCTTTTTTCCCCCTCTAGTTTTGGAAAGGAGATATCCAAAGGAGGTTCAAGACCTTTATGAAACAATGCGACGATTTGCACGAATTCTGGGACCAGTAGAGCACGATAAGTTCATTGAAAGCCACGCGTGTAAGTATTTGGAGGATTTTAGCATAAATGTTCATCAGTAGGCATAATGAGGGGTTGCATCACCTACAGTCTTCCCTAAATACGTACCATTTCTGGAGGGCAGGAGGTTGTTTTTCTCCTCCTCCCCCATCTAACTACTTCAGAAAAACAAACACATTTGTGGTTTGATACATTAAATGAGCAGCAAGTGTTTTCTTCCGCTAAACTGCATCTGAGCTCTTTGTTTGATTTCTCAGTTGACTGGACGTTCCGGTCATGTGTTAGGAGTAGTATTTTCTTATCAAAAGACCACTATTCATTTACCAGGACTCTGTATCACTGAAAGAACCCAATCCTTAAAATTTATGTCTGTATTGAGAGATGGGGAGCTGGCAGCTCCCAGACTGTGAATTCTTTGAAAGATACACGTTAAACTATTGGATGTGTCTATAATTATATAGTACAGCAGTCATTACGTCCTTTACCTTCAAGGGAGAGGCATTGTTCCATCACCAGATCATCCCGAGTCTCTGTGCATAATCACAGCCTGCGTTTAGTCAAATTCCAGCGCGAGTCACTACATCCTGCTCCGTTCTGTGACTTAAACCGGGAAAATTGTCGCTCATTAGAAGGCACGACACATTTCAACAGTTGCGACTATTTTCAGGACAGCCTGTGTGAAATACCAGAAGTATGACCCTGCAGATCCTGAGTCCCACAGGCGAGTGCTAGTCCTGGAACCGGCTTTGGACGTAGTGCCAGCAAAGCCCTCGAGTTAACCTGAGAGGCAGGCACCCGGATCGCACAGAGCTCCTGGGTAGGATGAGGAAACAGATTAGAGCCGAGCAAACTCGCTCACTGTAAAACTAAGCAATGCCTGGAAACGGGCTGATAAAAGCTACAGGCAGTAAGTATCTCTGAGCAAAAGGAACACGAATATTTCATCATGCTGACTGCCAAAAGAGACTTGTCTGCAAGGGAAAATTTTGGAAGGTCCAGTTATGAAAAGCGTAGTTCAAAGCCAGTATTAGGTGCTGTGAGGAGCTTGGATGGAGCTGTTTTTCAAACCTATTGAAATGCCTTCCAGAAATCCTGCATTATTGTTGTGTGCCTTGTCTGGGGTATGGCAAAGGAACCATCAAAGCATAAAGATAAAATCAATCCTCTGAGCACACAAACTCTAGAAACCAGCTTAAATCTGTGATGAAGGAGCGCTGGGCACAGCGAGTTTAGAGGTTAACCCTGTCTGCAGCCCGGCTGTGCAGACAAACGAGGAACCCTGTTCTAGTCCAGCCCGCTTCACTGCCGCCCCACTGACCCGCCTTTGTTTTTTTTTGGATTTCCCTTCTGCTTACTCACGGGGCAAAACAGTGGAATTCGAGCTGCGAAGGGAAATAAAGCGACTACAGGAATACAGAGCAGCGGGAATCACCAATTTCTGTAGTAAGTACCTGATGCATTATTCAGCCCGTTCCCATTCATCAAGGTGCGGAAGGATGATTTTACAACATTTAGCCTGTGTCGAATAAAAGACACTTATTTTTGAACGGCACTTGCCTCGCTCCTTCACTGAGCAAGGCTTTAGCAATAACGCTTCAGCCCAGCTGTGCTTTTTTAAGGCTCTTTTGAGCCATCAGCTTGGGGAACGCGCTGTCTAGCAGAGCCACACTTTGCAAAAGATTTGGGAAAAAGAATCTATGTCACGGCACAGTGGGCTCCGGTGCTTTATCTCTGGATGCTTTCACTGCCTATCAACAAGTGTGATATCTGGAGAGAGGCCCGGGACCTCTACATAAATGCAATGGCCTGTTTTATCCTGGAACTGGATCACGGAAGCCTTTTTTGTTTGGTTTTGGCCTGAAATTAACTGGGGGGAAGGGTACAGGGTGGAATCAAGTATCTTCCAATGCCAACTAAGTTGTCGTGAGAGACAATAGCAGAGCCTGGTCCGGAGCTGGAGAACAGCTTCCCACTTAATTCCTAAAGTAGAAAAACAACAGTCTGGAAATTTTGAGCGAGGCAGCGGGTGAGAACGTGGTGTCTGTTCGCCGTAGGTGCCAGAACGTACGACCACCTGAAGAAGACGAGGGACGAGGAACGCCTGAAGCGCACGATGCTCTCCGAAGTCCTGCAGTACATCCAGGACAGCAGTGCCTGCCAGCAGTGGCTCAGCCGACAAGCAGATATGTACGGTTACAGTAAGGCCCCGCGTCGCGCACCCCGTCCCTTCGGTCGGCTGCAGCAAGCACCTTTTTCCGTGGCATCACCACAAATGCGTTCCCAGTTGATTACAGTAGGAGCAGGCTGCACAATTCAGAAACCATGGCTGACAGCGATAGAGCTGGTGAAGCGCAGACAAGTGACTAGCAAGGGCTTAAAAAACCCCTCTAGTTTTCTCTATTTTAGATTCCAGGAACTTAACGGCTGTTAATAAAGGCACGGAGGGAACAAGGTCTGCATGGGTCTTAATGAGGGCGCAGATGACGCTTGAAATGTTTCAGGTGATTTTAGATGGAGCAGCATTATTAATGTGTAGTCACCCTGCACCAGCACTTTGGTTTGAGGAGCGAGTGAAGGAAGCGCATCCCGTGTGCCACGTGGTCCCAGAAGATGATTTGTAATTCCCCAGTCAGTCTCCACTGAATTTTTTATTGTATGTCATTCCCCTCGCCTTTTTTTTAAATGGGTTTCAGATGTAGTCTTCAGTCTGGGAGTGCCAAATATTTAGAAATCCTGTTGACTTCAGATCAGGGACCAGGTTACGCAAGCTCAATTGTATGATTATTAGAACTTGGGGAGGAAGTTGTCTCAGAGCCAATATGTGCAATTATTCTTTAAAAAGATGAAGGCAATTTGAAATTCTCCTTTCTTTTCAGTGATTCTGGCCTGAGTCCCACGGTACCAGTTCCTTCAAATTCAGGTAACTGTTAGATGATGGTGTGTGATAAAAAGCCAGCCATACATCAGTAATATCATTCCAACAGCCAGCGGGAGAGGGACTTTCTTGCTAAAGCGTCAGTCCTCAAGCCTCGTGGTTAAGCACTGCTCAAGTCCATGTTTCCTCAGTCTGCAGCTCATTCCCCTGTAGGGGTTTTTGCTGAATTTCTAAGGTTTTTCTGACTACCTGTGGAAAACCCTTCCTAAAACTACATTAGCGAGGCAGGACAGAAAAGAGTTTTCACATGAGAACAAATTTTTATCTTTAAAAGATAAAGCTAATCCAGGTTTTTAATGAAGCTGTATAGCACGTACCACAGC
The DNA here is from genome assembly GCA_033124195.1 of Coracias cyanogaster. NCBI lineage: Eukaryota > Metazoa > Chordata > Aves > Coraciiformes > Coraciidae > Coracias > Coracias cyanogaster. The sequence goes on along the minus strand of JAVSBS010011566.1, from coordinate 18,205 downwards.
AAGATGAACTGGCCAGAAAGCAGATTTGGGAGGGCAGAGCACCAAAAAAGAGCTGCCTGAGCAGCAGGCAATGGCTGCAGCATCCAGCACTCCAGAGGGACGGAGTGAGACGATGCAGGGTGCTCTGCCACTTCAGGTTCCCTTTTCTCTGAATGTTTTTATATTCTTTAGTTCTTTCATATTCTGTATGTTCTTTAGTTCATCACAAATTAATGGTTTTTTCCACCAAGAGGACACCTACTTCTTAAGTGCCCAGTAAAGCCAGATCCCGAGGCCAGTCAAGGCCCTCGTGAGCAAGACTTCTATAAAATCCCATCTCATTCGTTGATGTCATGCTAGCACGTGATGAACGAGGCTAGAACAGAGTTTTACTGTAAGGCTGTTAAACGTTGGAAGGGAAAATTGGCTTCTAGCTCAGTCTCTCCATCCAGTTTTTATGAGGATGCTAATAAGCGAGTTGAACCAAACTCCTCGGAGGTAGACACCAAGTCTATATGCTCTTCCTCATTTCTGCCCAGAGCCTTGGCAATTTGGGTCAGAGAAACAGGCAATTAGTCACTGCGGTATGCACTAGGATTTCCATGGATTTGGTGATCACTGGGATCTGGTATTTTTGAGAGTAAATAGCATTCCATCTCTCAGGCTGGGCATCCAGAGGCCATGACCTGGGGACATACCGAAAGGCTGGTATGAAGAATGACATTCCTTTTTTGTTGAGTATTCAGTGCCCCGTGAGGGGAGAAGAGCCCAAAAAACAGGAATTGTTTTGCCCCCGCACTCCAATAACATGCAGTGTTTACAGCCAGTATCACATGTTGAACAAACGCCAAACAAAACACTGTAGAGTTGCTAATTAAGCAAACATCCTGCATCCTGCGTACGACAGGGATGCTGCGGAAAAACTGCCACGTGGCCGCGTAATTAAAGACTGCATCGTACTGAATATACAAGAGAGCAAATTAACGTTGCTTAACTTTACTTCTGGGTTTTGAGATCTTGACTTTGCAGCCTTAATATGCTTCCTTTAGTGTAGTTTGCTTGTGTGTGTGTTATTTGCTAGGTTTGTAAAAGAGTAAAACCAAATTCTGTCATGCCTCATCACAGCACGCTGTTCCAGGCCATAGAAAGAGGGAGCAGAGCTGGGAAATAACTTCTACACCTACCAGAGACTCACTACTCCAGCGTCTCCCTAGTCCTTCAGTTCTCTCTCTGATGGGGCTCCCCTCCCTCAGACTCCTTCTGTTCCCTACAGGTGCTCAGGAGAAAGAGCAAGAGAATCCCCAGTCCCAGAGGTGGGACCTGGACAGGGCAGGGTCTGGAGCAGCAGCCAGCACAGACCTTGGGAAAAATGGAGCTGCAGATTCCCAAGATCTCATCCCTTTGCCAAATTTGGGAAGTCTGTCCTGTGATAAAGAGACTTATTTGTTACAGGGCTAAATATGCAACCCACAGCACAGGGCACTTCCTAAAAATGTAAATAAATAACCCTAGCTTTGTTCTGAGCTCTGGAAGTTAAAAAAAAATACTATTAGGAAAAAAAAATCCAAGTTGACAGCCCTTGTGAAAGTTTAAGCTGCGCCGGTTGAAGTTCAGCAGAGTTATAAACAACAGCGAAAGCGGTAACACTCCTCGTTATCACAAGACTGCCTCGTGACAGAGATTTCTCTCAGTAATGTTTACGATAACAGGCAAAAAATAAACCCACAAACAGCATTTGCTTTACAATATCTGCATCATATTTAAAGGCATTAAAAGAAAACTGCTTGGCGAAGCTGCCAGAGAAATTCGCCGCTAATCACACCGATAAATCATCCCCGCATCCTTGCGAGGTGCTGGTTGTGAGTCCCGCGGGCTGCGCACAGCCGGGGACAGCCCGGTTCACACGCCCGGCTCACCCACAGCCCGTGCCAGCGCGGCAGGGACCTGTTGTCTGTCAGCTCCTAAAAGGCAGCGAGCCGGCGTTGACAGCCAAGAGTCCTCGTGAAACGATTCACAGCGCTCAGCTACGGCGGGTGCAAACTCACACCTTTTACCAAATCAGTGCGGTTTCTGTGGTAAGCCCTAAATAACCCTGTCTGTGAACACTGGGGTGTGCCGGGCTGACATCGGGGGATTCAGTTGCCCCTGCGATAGCACAGGCTATAGATAGAACAGGCAGCGCCAAACGGCTCCGAGTTCTTCAGCGTTCTCCTCTCTTGTCTCCGCAGGTAGACGGAGTGCCCCACCGCTGAACCTCACAGGGCTCCCGGGGACAGAGAAACTGAACGAGAAGGAGAAGGAGGTGAGGAAAGGAAGGGAAAGGTGATCCGGACAAAACTACCTCCACAGTGCAGGGGTGCTCACGCAGCCCGTCTGAGGGGCTGTGAGCATCACCTCAGCGCTGTGCCCTGCCTCCGCTTGCCAACTCACAAAAATCAGTCCAGTTTCCCAGTTGGCTCCTTAATTTCAGTCCCTGTCCCGGACGCACAGCGTAGCTGCAGCCAAGCAGCTTATTTAGCAGAGAGGTGGAGCACCCCGAGGTGCTATCGTAACGCCCAGAGCATGATCTCCTCTCCTCCGTTGTCAGACCAGGGTGAACAGAAGGGTTGTTTTATTCTTCATGAACTTTGGTTCTTAAACTGGCAGAGGATTTCCTGAAGGGCTTCATGGACAGCTCACTGAAGCCAAATAGCAGAGCTCTTCCTATGTTATATAAATCATAGAATCATTCAGGTTGGAAAAGACCTCTAGGATCATCAAGTCCAGCCTTAAATCTCACAACCAAACCTCCACCAGCTATGGTTGGTTCTTCACTGTAACACTGACGTGAGCCACGGAGGCAATAACAGCGTATCGTTCTTTTCATGGCTTTTCCACCTTTCGGCGCACGAACCAGGTTTTTTGTGCAGGTGTGTGGCAGAGAATGGAGCCTGGCTTGGAGCCGGGGGTCGTTAGCTCGGCGTTGCTGTTTGCAGTCCACGCAGAGTGCTCTCACACAGGCACTTGAAGCCCACGTGGCAAACCCTGGAGAGGTGACCAGCACAGTGAGGGGCCTGCCGGGGAGCTGAGGCTCTGTGTCTTCTGCAGCCCCATGACCTGGGCTCTAATTCGGTGAAAGGCAGCGCTGGAAACCTATTCATGGAATCACAGAACGGTTTGGGTTGGAAGGGACCTTAAAGAGTATCTCATTCTAACCCTCTGCCATGGCAGGGACACCTCCCGCTAGACCAGGTTGCTCGAAGCCCTGTCCAGCCTGGCCTTGGACACATCCAGTGCTGGGGCATCTGTAACCCCCCCAGCAACCTGTGCCAGTGACTCACCCCCTCAGAGTGAAAAAAGAATATAAAAATGAAGAATTTCTTTACTGAAAGGGTTATCAGGCATTAGAACCGGTTGCCCAGCGTAGTGGTGGAGTCCCCATCCCTGGATGGATTTACAAGACATAGTGCTCAGGGATGTGGTTTAGTCGAGGACTTGTCAGCGTGAGGGTAACGATTGGACTCGATGATCCTAACGGTCTTTTCCAATCTAGGCAATTCTGTGAATCTTTTATTGAAATAAAATATGATTTTTTTTTTTTTACTAGAAGTCATAATCTGCCCTTTGATTGTCCCCAAGGCAGATTGGGGTGCACGTGAAACGCAGATGCGTTTCAGCCTTTTCCCTCTGTGCAGAAGCTGTTTCCCCTTCACTGGAGACAGCAGCGTTGAAAATCAGCTCCCAGCTTCACCCCGGAACACGGCATTTCTGGCTCTGTTCAGCCTATAAATAATTGGGACCAGGGCATTAGCATATGCAGGGAATCTGATTGCTTCGCAGCTGAGACACAAAGTCTGAGTTCCTCCGAATCCTGCAATTTCCTATCAGAGAGGAACAATCATGAGGCATTTCCTTATTAAAGGGAGGAGACAGCTCGGTTCTCCGGCTGGAAGGCAGCTGGTTTTTGGACACCGAGTAGGA
>JAVSBS010011566.1:0-14166 GCA_033124195.1 Coracias cyanogaster | reverse complement strand
GCTGAGGCTTTGGAAAGCAATTCCTTCGACCCAGCTTCCAAGCGCGTAACGCCCTCCTCGCACAGTTTCCATCCTCGGCTTCCGGAGGGGACGGGCGTCGTGCGCAGAGCTGCTTTTGTAGAAAGGTATTAGAGACTTAGTCTGCAGGGGATTAATAGACAGCTGCCCTCCCTGGCTCTCGTCCAGCGAGCCCAATTGCCGGTTGTGAGTCTCTTGGCATGTGCGCTTCCCTTGGTTTGTAAAGAACAACGCCCACACAGGACACACTCATCGTTACGCTCCTGCGAGCCCGGAGCTTGCTTTCATCCTCCTGGTTTATTTTTGAGTCAGGAATGTTTTTGAATGCAGCAGTCGGCAAGCTCCTCCCCTCCTACCTGTGGATCGAAACAGCTCATCGGGCAATTACTGCGTGCCTCCCCCAGACCAAAAAAAAAACCACGCAGCACATTTTAAACGGTTTCAGAAAAAAAATATTCGCAACGTTACTCCCCCAGCAGGGATCACAGAATGAAAGAGCGTGGCAAGTGTTAGCGTTTATTAACTTCACCTTTTGTCTTCCAGCTCTGTCAGATGGTGAGGTTGGTCCCCGGAGCCTATTTAGAATATAAAGCTGCTTTGGTGAACGAGTGTAACAAACAAGGAGGCCTGAGACTGGCGCAGGCTCGAGCGCTCATCAAGATCGATGTGAACAAAACCAGGAAGATCTACGACTTCCTTATCAGAGAAGGGTACATCACGAAAGCCTGAGGACAGACGTTGGTGCTTCGGCTGGAGCAGAGGTGGAGAAGCTTTGAGGTCACTTGGACAGCACTGAGAGATTTTAACAGTATTGAATGAAGGACATTTCCTTTTGTTTAAAATCTTCTGGGGCTTTTTTTTTTTTTTTGTAAAAAACAAGTAGGGAGCTTTGTTAAATTGTACCAATACTGACATTTCTTTGTCTGGTTTCCTTTGGCCTCTGCTGTTTCACGCTGCTGTTGTCAGAATTACGCTGCCACGTAGCGCTGGAAGAATCATATGCCGTATAAGCTGATGTGGGGCATTCAGTCCTAACACCTCTTGTAACGAAAAAGAGGATCACGGTACTTTTATTCTGACAGCGACGCGGAATAAGGACAGAAGAGCAGCACGTAACGAGAGTCACACTTGGGCTTTGAGCGAGAACAGGGCTCTGGAAACGCAGTCCCCCCCCCTGCTTGTGCTCCTTCCGAAAGCCGTGGCAGCTTCCAAAGGAGAGAGCACATGCCCCAGGGTATAAAAATAGAGCTTGCAGTGGTCCAGCGTTTTTAACTTAATTGTGATAAAGGATGGGAAAGGACATTGCAGGGAAGCTCCTCAACAGTTGTTACTTTTATGTGATATTAGCACATATCACAGCATGAGAGCACTGTAAAAACCAATAAGCTTCATCTGCTCACTACTTGATTCGCAATTGTCAGGTTATATATAATCCCCCAGTTTAAGGCTTCGTTGCTCCAGCTCAGCGGAAGGGCTGGATGTTACAACCCCAGCAGCCTCTCGGAAGAGAAAGACGACGACGCTCGGCACCCCGACGTTCTCCCACAAAAGATAACAAGCGAAGAGCACCCCAAACTGCCCCCAGCACCCGCTTCAGCCCTTCCTGCCCTCCCGCTCACGGGGCCTTGTTCGCTCAGCATACGGCATCGGCAGTGCCGTACCCAGCCGGGCAGCACGCAGCGGTGAGGTGCGGCAAGCGAGCGCGCACACAACACCCTCTCCCGTCAGATGATCCATTGTACGGCTTCGGAACAAAACGTGTGCATTGGAAAATACAACTGGCTGATGAAGACGGTTCTTTTCAGGCGCAGCTTGGCATGGTTTACTACAGTCCTTATCAAACAGCTTCCATTGCTAACGTATAATGCTGAAACAACATCCCATAAGTAACCGAACAGCCAAAGCAGGTGGGATGTTGAGTGCTCTCAAGTTCGGGATCTGCTCTGGACGAGCCTAACCGAGCTACAACCGTACTGTTTAAGGTGGTGAGGTTTGGGTTGGGTTTTTTGCGCCCCCAAGAGTGCTAACCCCGTGTACCTGAGGTGCCACTGAATGTGAAGCATTTTGGTTTGTAATAAAAATCAAACTGACTCGAAACAATCTTACGTCCGCGTTCCTGGACTCCGAGTGAGACTGTAAAGGTCACACAGCTGCCTGTATCTATATCCATCAGCTTCTCGCCGTCAGAGAGGAGAGGTAAGAGCTCAACAGCAGCTGTATGGACGTGACCACCTCATTACCTAGAAAACGTTACTATTTACAGAGAACCAACAGTAATAAACTGCATGCTGGAGATTAAAGCCTGTAGGAATTGAGACTGTAGAGACCGGGAATGCCAAGGGAAGGGACAAGGCTGTAAATCCTTGGGCATGTTTTTCCTCATAGCCTTTTATCGTTAAACAAACAGCCAAGCTGCCTTTCCTCTTGCCCGGTCTCCTTCACCGGGGCTCGCGCAGAAAAGCGGTAGGTGAGCCAAGTACACCAGTACCTGCTGCAGCCTCCCGCGACCAGCAGCATCCCCACCACCAAACTTCAGTGACGTTCCTTTGCCCCAGAGGGACCCAAACACAGAACTACCCAAATCCGAGCTGTGCCTCGGGCAGCGCTAAATAATTTGGCCATCGGGAAGAAGAGATCTCTGAAAAGGCGAGAACTGGGATCCTGTAACTGGCCAGGAGGGGAACCAGGGAAAACACTTTTCCGAGGTAAGTAAGAGCACAAGGCAGTGGGGAAGTGGAGCAGGGATGTTCCAAGTACCAAAGCAAGAGGATTTTCCCTTTCACAAGGTATCTCCCAAGCAGGGAAGGGAGCCGGCTGCCAGCGCGCCCGTGCCAGGGGCAGTGCCTCTTTGCTGCCCGTTCCCTTGAATTGCCAGGCTCTAACACAACGTGCTGCAGGAAAAAGGCCGGAAAGGTCACATCAGGAAAAGGCAGCCGGGTTTAAAAGCTCTTTGCCTGCACCAGGCTCAGGGGCAAGACGGGGAGCAGGGGCTGGGGGAGGCCCATGAGGGATGGCCACGGCCCTGCAGAGCCCACCGAGGCACAACCGGCTGCTCACACCCACCCTCTGAGGTTGGGCAAGAGACCAGTCACCAGAGACACACCAACAGCAGGATTTTGGGTACAAACCTAACCACTTGCACCATCAGCTGAGGCCGGACTGGGAAGGCAGGATGGGAACCTCTTCACTCAAGAGCTTTCAAACCACTTCCAAGACAACAAACCCCAACCAACAGACAGGCAAAACCCACCCGAACGGTGGCAGCTGGTTTCAGACCAGAGCAGGCTTCCTGCGGGAGGTTCCTCCAGGGCTCCAGCAAACCCCAACAGATCCCTGCCCCTTCCATGACAAATGCCGCTGGCCCTTCCTCCCCTCCACGCTCCCTCCATCGCCATTAAACAGAAGGAAAAGCAAAGCCGGTGCTGGGGCACAGGACAGCCCTTCTCCCCATCGCTTCTGTTCCCCCTCCTCTCCCAGCCGGCTGCGCGCCGCTGCGGCCCCTCTGAACCATTTCCCAACACTCAGGGAAGGGGTTTTGGGAAGAAATGCTGCCTCTGGGCTCCTGGCTGCCTCGCCAGTCCCTCCTCTAAATCCCGGCTCCTCTCCGACTCCTCACAAAATGTCTCCGTCGCTGCCTGCCAGCCCCAGCTCCAGCCTCCCGAGAGCTCGCCGTTGCCTTGATGTCATTTGGAGAGGCTTGGAAAGGGGGGATCTATCTTTATCCGCGCTGGGAAGCGCCATGCGCGGCTCTGGCACCGTGCGAGTAATGAACAATAATGAAAAGTTGGGGTTGCCATGGAAATGCCGTTCTATTTACAACGCGCATCTCTCCCCATCGCCCAGACCCATGCAGCAACCGAGGGAAATCAGAAGCCCATTCACTGCCGTGGCGGGTGGGTTTATTTTTAACCGGGATGCTGGAATAGGAAGGCAGCTGGGCAGGATGGCAGGGCCAGGATGGTGGCTGCTCCTGCCCCTGCCACAGGCTGGATCCTCTCCAGGTGCCCCGGCTGTGGCTCCAGAAGCAGAGCACAGGGTTTCGTGCTGCCCTGCCTCACCCAGCTCTTCAAACGGCTGCTGCCCGTGAAAAGAAACCCAATGAAAGCACTCTTCAGATACCTCAAACTAACAGGTCACGACTTTGCTGTAAAAAAAAAGTAAAAAAAGACAGTCCCCACACACCTGTTTTTAAGAACTTTGCTGCTCAAAGGCCCTCACTTCAGACCCTGCTTTGGACCAGGGTTAATTCAGGGAGAAAAAAAAAAAAAAATCTAAAAACAGAAAGAAAAAGGAAAAACCATCAGCCCGGGGGTTGTTTTTGGGGGGCTGCTGCCTGGGTCTCGCATACACAGCGCTCGGGAACACCAGCCCTCATTAGTGCACTGTGGGCTCGCAGCAGAGGATTGCAGTTGGCTTTAATTAGAGACTCGGGTGAACATGAAAGATTAAATATGGAACAAGGCTGGGGACAGGCGGGAAGACGGCCAGTTTGGGTTAATGTGCCGATACAGGTACCTGCAGAATTAATTACAGCAGGACTCGGGCGATGCGGGGAGGATGTCGCTGCTCCATCCCAGCACCGTCTTAGTCACTGCTAATAGCCGTTGCATGAGGTATGCACGGTATGAATCTTCTTCGGGGCTGTGTTATTCGCCTGTCATTAAAAGCATCAGCGCTGGGGTTTTTTTGGGTCTGGCAGCTGCCGTCACACCAGCAGCACACGCGCTCGGCCCGCTGGTGACTCAGCCCTGGGCGGCGGGGGCTGCCTGGAGCAGATCCCGGGGGCTCCCCCGCTCCCCACGAGGCAGAGAACGCCGATAACGAAGGCACAAGAAGCCCTAGTTTTAGTGCCTGCTCGAATTCCCGTCAGGTGGGGCCGGTGAAACCTAAACCACCTCCTTTTGGAGACCAACACTGCAGTGCTGGAACAGCAGCTTTGCCGCTGCGGTTAAAGAAACACCAGAGCCACCCTCCTGGCCAGCGCGACACCAAACAGGGAAAAGTCAAAACCACTCGGCGATGCCCCATAGCGATCTCCTCTGCTCTTCCAACAAACTGGTTCGGCAGCCTTCCGGGAAGGGAAAAACCAGCACGGATTTATTAGTGAGTGTGGAGAGAGGGCATGCCGTGGCACATGGAAAGCAAACACGTTTCCACCCTGCTCCCTTCGACTGGAGTCGATGGAGGAGCCCATGGGGTGAACCCACCAGCACCTCATGGGGTGGTCACCTCCAGGCATGGTCCTGCCGTGCCCCCCACCCTGCCGTGCCCCCCCACCCTGCCGTGCCCGTCCTACATGGCTGCTCCCCATAGAGCCAAACGTTCTTCCACAGAGGAACCACAGCCCAGACCACACATCCCAGCCGTGTGCTGGCACATCATGGCACTGCTGGGTCAGGACCATGCAGGAACCCAACAGGTAACAACGGAGTAAGAAAGAGCATGAGAATCCCAGACGTGGGATGAGCATGAGCTCAGAGCACACGGCATGACCAGCGTTTGGGGTCTCTGCAGCGCAAGAGCTGTTAGGCAATGCCCGCACCTTCACAAGGATCACTTTTTGCACCAGGGAAAGCAGTCTGGCATCCCTTGAACTTTCCGTACAATCACCAACACCTCATTTCTCTTGCAAAGCCTGTCTGGAAAGTCAACGTTCCATGAACCAGCATCTGCAGGCGCCAGCTCTCCCCAGTCCTTCCCATTAAACACGATGAGGACGCGAGCTCAGAGCAGCCCTGCGCAGCGCTGGCGGGGCAGGATCTGCAGGAGCAGCTGCAGGCCGGGCTCCCAGGAGGTGCCTGAGGTCCCCGCGATGGGACAGAGACCCCAGCTCAGCTGCCCAGGAGGCAGGTGGTGATGCACAGATTGGGTTGGGGAGGGAGGGGAGAAGCTGCAGTGGAAGAGGTGCACAAGGAGCAGCCAGTGCCTTTGGGGAGATGGAGCTGCCACGTCAGCCCGTCAGCCTTCGCGTCCCTGCCTGGCCATGGAGCCTTTCCCGGGGCGCGGGGTCGGGGAAGGACGCGGAGCATCACCCACCAGCTGGGCTGGAGGCACGCACGCCATGGCTCACCGCTCGCTGCACAGCCCCGTGACTCAGCGAGCGCTGGGGTGAAGCTCACCCCACCCTCCTGAGGCCAAAGGCACCCCAGCACCCCTCTGCACCCAGCATCTCCTCGAAGGAGCTGCCAAAACACCGCCACGGGGGTACCTGCACAACGCACCATCTCTGCTGCCCTACTGTCTAACCAGGGGCCGGCCAGTACAGCGGAGAGACCCCTCAACGCAACAAACACACAGTGGAGCTGCTCCTCGTGACCCTCCAGAGCCCATAGTCACCTACAGCCCAGCAGGTGCGACAACAGAGGGAAAACAGCCTGGGGGACGGTGCTTTCCTCCACACGGCCCGGCCGGGCACAGGCAGGAATGCCCAGGCTGCTGGGGCAAAGCCCGAGGATTGCCCCAGAAGTGACTAAGCCTCCGGCACGCGTGGCTCCCCACAGCCCGACACAGCCGCGTGCAACACACCTGGGCCACGGAAACACTTCCCGCTTCACCCACCAGCCCCGTGAGTCAGAGCACCCCGTGATTTGGGAACGGCCATGCACCCTCTCAGCCAACTGTGCCCCAGCCACGTCCTGCGAGGCCCTGCACCAAAACCTCCCCTTGCCCAGGGAGATCGGCTGTGGGTTGGGATGCTCTACCAACACTGCTCCTTGTGTCGCTGGAAAACAAGCGAAAAATCCTGCTGTGCGGTGACATCCCCTGCCTCCCTCCTCAGAGGGGCCTCCAGTGACCCACATTCGGCCACTTAACTCGCAGGCGGTGACCTAAAGCTCAGGTTTTGTTTCCCCCCATTAACAAGCCATGGCCCCAGCGCCTGCTCAGGGATCTCTGCTCCGCGCTGTCACCTCGCATCGACCGAGAGGCGGCCGATGGCTCCGCGGCTGGATTTATCCCCAGAAGGTCACTCACTGCCTTCCCCGGGTCCCTGCTGCCGTCAGGAGGAGAAGGCAGCACCCCAAAACCACACCAGAGCTCTCCCAAACACCTCAGAGGTGCTGCTGGGCTGGGACATGGGCTCTGCCGGGACGGTCAGTGCCTGTTGCTCCGTGGTTTGACCACCCTGGGTTGCCAGAAACCAGGAGGTCCCACATCCCTGAGCTTTTTGCATCACGCGGGGACCTTTTTTTACATCACGTTCGTGCAGGCAGCGGAAGGCAGGGAAGAGTAAACTCTGGTGTAGCCATGGAAACTGGCGAGGATGGATGGATGGATGGATGGCGGCGGATCCCTGCACACGCTTGCCAGCCAACTGCCCCTGACTCAGCCAGCCTTCATGACCCTCGCACGCCCATGGAAGAGCCTGGCAGGAAAACACCCCGGTGATTAAGCTAATAGCCCTAACGACCAGTTAATGGACCGCAGGCCAGACCCACCCTTCGGGAATGTGCCCAGGACTGCACCTTGTGGTGCTCACCCGGGCACGGCCAGCGCTGGGCTGCGGGAAGGTGGGTCTGAGCCTCCCCCAGTGCCAATTGCCCCCAAAAGGCCCCGTGGGGCTGATTTCAGAGTGTCTGGTGCTGCTTCAAGCATCTTGGTCTTTGCATCTCCTCCAAGAGATGCGTCCTATGGGAAGTGGCCCACAATGTTGGACTAGATGACCTTGGAAGGTCCCTTCCAACCCAAACCATTCTATGAGTCCATGACGTCTGCCGGACAGGAGAGCTGCTGCCACCATGCAGAACCTGAGGAGAACCCGATAGGAGCATGGGCTGCCTTCACCCTGGGGCAGGGGGTCCCACACAGCCATGCTGGCCCCCCCCATGCCAGGGCAGAGGGCAAGCAGGTGTCCAGAAAGCATCCACTGCTCGACACCTCCCCTGCGCTCAAGAGCAGACCCTCCTGGTGCCACCTGCCCCTCCACACATCCATTCTGGCCAAAATGTCTCATTGCAGCAGGGCTGGAGGACACTGGCCTTTCAGCAGCACCCACCGAGTGCCCCCAGCTCCCCCCGTCCCCGCTCTCACCCCCAGCCGCCCACAAGTGACCCTTTTGCTGGTGCTGAGTGCAGGGAGGAGCTGACATTTCCCTTAGCTCCAATACCCGCCGCATTTGCTGCGTCCTTGGGTCAAAGGCCTCCCAAGTTTCCTTCTTTGCATCCTCTCACCCACGCTAAAAACACATAAAGCTCCTGGCAGGGTGAAGGTTAAAAGCACAAGTTGCACCAGCATTAAAAACATCCCTCCACAGTTGTGTCAGTAGTTACCAACCGCCGGGGACGAGTGGCCTGGGGCTCTGCAAGTGCCTATTTCTCATTTAATGACAGCCAAATGAGGGAGAAATGAGGGGTTCGGGTGCTTGAGGAGGAAACTCCACAGGTTGCTAAGACTGCTACCCCAAAACCCATCCTTGTTGCTGCCTACGCTGCCAGTGACCGACACCACCCCAGGGCTCCAAGCCTCCAGCTGAGGGCACAGTCCCCTGACCCAGCTCCTGAGGAGACGTCCCAGGAGGTTCTGCTGTCTCTCAGCTTCTCGCTAGACTCGAGATCACCTGTGGGTTCATCCCTGCCCCTGAGCTGGTGCAGCTCCAAGGAAGGCAGCAGAAGAGCAGAGCTGATGCAACGTGGAGGCAAAGCAAACCTTGAGCTTGCAGAGCCGAACTCCTTACATTTTCATTTTTTGGCCTTTTGAGGTTTTCTTAATTTGTCTATTTTTGCTCCTCGCCCACCTCCGCGCGGAGTGTGACGAGAGCCTTCGCTGGAGAGGCAGGGTTTTAAGGAAGAGCGCTGGCTGTTATAAAGCAGCGAGGCTCTCGGAAAAACAGCCTCTGGAGCAATAAACAGATTTGGTGCTGAGGGCTGTGAGGGATGGCTCCATCTGGGCTGCTGAGTCATGAAACCTGCTGAAGGGAGAGACAAGCCAGAGGGCTCGGGGTAGGGGAAGCTTCCTATTAGAGATTTTTGCTATTTTGGTCTGAACGTGCGACAACAAAACCAGAAACCGAACAAAAGTGGGATGGCAACACTTCACTCCAGCAGCCAGAGGGTTAAAGTGGAGGCTGCCCTCCTCCTCCTCCTCTCCACAGTGCCAGGCAGCCTTGTCCCATCCCCGCCATGGTGGTGAGGTGGGTGGGAACAGACCCTTCCACCCTCGCCCATGGTTTCCAGCGGAAGCCAAACTCGGACCCCCCTGCCCTCGCCATTCCTCCATGGGGACCCCAGCCCACCCTGCGCCAACAAGGGGCCAGCCTGGCCCCCCGCATGGTGCCCATGAGGAGCCATGGCAGCGAGGGGACCCCCTGGCCACCCTCCTTCCTTTACCCCGGTTCCCAGTGTGGGGAGCAGAGAGCAGCGTCTGTGGCTTAGAGATGTTCCGAGTCCACAAAACCCAGGCTCATCTCTCTCTCCTAGGGCCATGTCTCTCCCCACTGGACACTCATCTACTCCCCACAGCGACTCTGGCACGTCCCCATCCCCAGAAGGACCCCAGCTTGTCCCCACACACGCTGGCAGGGGGGACAGGACAAGTCCCATCCCTAACAGGGACCCACCATGGACCTGGCCACATCCCCACAGTTGTCCTGACGGGGACCCTGCCACACACATCCCCAAGCCCACAGGGATCCTCTCACATCCCCAGAGTGGTCCCACCACGTCCCTTCATTGACTCTGACACATCCCCATCACTACAGGATGTCCCCCCAGGGTCACGCACTTGTCTCCATCCACACAGGGATCTCCATTTGTCCCCAACCCACCAGAGACCACTACTCGTCTCCAGTCCCACAGGGACCCCTACTTGTCCCCATACACCATCATATCCTCACAGAGACCCCCACTTGTCCCCATACACCATCACGTCCCTACAGGGACCCCACCATGTCCCTACACACCATCGTAACCCCAGGGGGAGCCTGGCCACAGCCTCAAAGAGACCCTCACTTGTCCCCCCACACCATCCTACCCCCGCAGGGACCCTCCCCACGTCCCTAGAGACCCTCACGTGTCCCCATACACCATCATAGGGACCCCACCACGTCTTCACAGGGCCCCCGGACACGTCCCCAGAGAGACTCCTACTTGTCCCCATACACCATCACGTCCCTGCAGGGACCCCACCATGTCCCCACACACCATCCTACCCCCACAGGGACCCTGCCCACGTCCCTAGAGACCCTCACTTGTCCCCACACACCATCACAGAGCCCCCGGACACGTCCCCAGAGAGACCCCCACTTGTCCCCATACACCATCACGTCCCCACAGGGCCTTCGGGGACCAGGCTCCTGGTCCGGGCCAGCACCAGCCGCGACCCCCGGGGCCCCGCTCGGCCTCGGGCCCGGTCCCTGTCGGGCCGCGGCTCCTTTAAGGCTGGGCCGGGCGGCAGCTGCCTCCGCCCCGGGGCAGAGCCGGGCGGGCCGGGCCCGCCGTAGCCTGGTAACCGCGGCTCGGCGGGCGGAGGGCGGCCCCGGCAGCGCCGCGGTCAGGTGGCAGCCCCGGAGAGACGGAGCCCCGATAAAAGTCCTGCCCCGCCGCCGCCGCCGCCGCCCCGGGAGGGAGCGCGGAGGAGCCGTCGCGGAGCCATGGTAAGAGCGGGGCCGGGGGAAGGGGAGCGGGGCCCGCCCGGGCCTCGGCGGGGAGCGAGCCCGGCGGGGAGCGCGGGGCTCGGCTGCCGGTGCCGGAGGTTCTCCCGCTGCGTCGGCGTTAATCGCAGCTCGCCCTGCTCAGTTGCGCCTTAAACAGCCCGTCCCGGCGCGGGGTGTGGGGGGGGGCAGGAGACCACCGGGCTCCAGCCCCTCACGGTGGCCTCGGGTCTGCCCGTGCAGCGCTGCAACCCCCCCATCCCCGCCCGAGAATCAGCAGCTCAAGGGAAGGGGCCTCAAGGATCAGCTGCTGGGGAAAAGCAGCATCCCCATCGCGGCGGGGGGATGCGAGGAGGCGGCCCCCGGCAGACTGGGGGGCACACGGGGCAGCCCCCCAACCGCTGCCGGGGCCAGCGCAGCCCAGCTGGGCTTGGAAAAGACCTTTCCGATCGAGCCCAACTCTAACGGTGCTGGTGGGACGGTGCAGACCACCAAGGCACCTCCTCCAGAAGGTGCCCGAAAGAACAGGACGAGGCCAAAAAAAAAAAAAAAAAACCACCAACAAACCAAACCCTGCCCGGTGCTGGCGGGACTCCGAGCAAGCCTGGCTGGCGGAGATGGACTCGCTTCGGGTCGGCACCGGGCGAAGCCAAGCGCAGGGCTTGGGCATCCCCTCGGCCCATGGCGCGCTCCTGGCGTTCCCCAGCTCCTGCCCGTCGGGGCACCAGCTGCTCGGGGCACCCCCCGGTCCACGGGGCACCCCCCGGTCCACGCCTGCGGCCAACCGGCCTCCCAACCAGGCCGGTTGCGTGCGCGGCCCTTGACTCAGCTCCGGAGCGGCCGCTTTGAGCAAGACTAGTCATCGATGAGTGGCGTTTGGCTGTAGGGAGATCGGGAAGGGTTATAACCTGTTCGACTGGGGCAGCAAATGAGTCTTTTATTCTGAAGCTCTGAGTATTGACAGATGTCCTAATATCACGTTGCAAGTTCAGTTTATCCCTAATGCCAGTGCCACAGGAATGGTGGAGGGATTAGCGCCGACGAAACGCTGTTTTTATGATACACCGGCTCAGCTCTCCCTGCTCTGGCGCGGAGTGGATTCCTCCCCCAAACCTCTCCATCCACCTCGGTGCGTGCCGCGCTCCCGGGGACTGGGATGGGCTCGGTAGCACTCCAGTTCCCAAGCTATGGAAAACAAGAGTCCCCCAGTTTGGAAGGTCCACGCTCTTCCCCACCAGCAGAGATCTGCGGCCATGACTTGGCTTACGCGACCCTGGCGAACGTCAGAAGGGGAGCAGTAATGCAGCTGGTTTTAATCAATTTATGCCTAGAAGGTGTGAACGTGCAGCTCTGCCTGTCCCTGCTGGCCCAGGGGCCTCTCCTGGGTCCTGGACAGGGGCACACACATCCCTCCCGTCCTCCGGAAATGAAGGTGAAATCCCAGGGATTTGATCCAAGCCCTCGCTGCTCCGCAGGGTCTGCGCTCGGCTCTGGCACAGCTTCCTTGTCAGTCAGGGCAATATTGAAATTTGCACGGTTTAATTCAATACCTGATCCCAGCTGGAATCTCAGAGCTGGTAGAGCAGAGAGCTCCTGCTGCTCTGGTGCTAGGACATACAGGGTGTGGGGAAAAAACCTTCTGTCAAAACCAGACTTTGCAGAAGGGAGGAAAGAAGTGCAGAAGCCTACATAGGACAGTCTCAGACAAAGCTCTGTTTTGAGAGTCGGTACCAGCTTTGTCCCAGGGAACCGGCCACGTGGCACGTCTGGGCACCCAGGCAGAAGTCAGGGATGAGGAGTGGAGCAGCTTCACTCCCACACACCAGCCCCAGCAGAGCCGTCTACACAAGGCTGTAGAGCAGAGGAGCCTTCCAGGCTTCCTGCCACTGCTGCAGGACCTTCCTTCCAGGGTGGTTTTCCCTAAAAGGTGGGGTAGTGCCTCAAACCAGGCACAGCAGCTTCTCCCAGCCCCTTTCCTCTCCACATACACAGCCCTCACAGGTTTATTGCTTCACAAAAGACACATTGAGCAACCATAGCGCAAACAAACACCAATATCTAGCAGATAGGGCTCTGGCATTCGGAAATAGCCGAGAAATCTCTGAAGGGCAGTGCCAGCTCCCTGGCTGCTTGGAGATTAAGCCTTAAACTGGAAGGCAGACACGCTGCCCACCCCTCCTTGGGCATCCCAGGGCTGGGGGCGGCTGCCCCTGGTTTCCTTTGCAAACCAGGTCTCCTGCCCGAGCCGTGGTGCCTGCCGAGCACTCCCTACTGCCAGCGCTACAGCTCGTGGGCCAGTCTCACACAGCTACTCCCCCACTTTAAAAATAAATAATAATAATAATCAGGCAGGTTTTAGTTTCCCAGCAGAAAGGCTCAACAGGTACTGCCGCGCTCACTCCAGCCCTGCGCCCACAGCCGGGCAGGCTGGGCTGCCTGGACTGATGGGACTTCCATTTTCCCCTTGGTCAGCATCCCAGCCTGCAGCACAGTGGGCGGCTGAGGGTCCCTTCCCCCTGGGGGGACCCTGAGCAGCAGCTCACGGGGGCCAGAGTCCCGGTTTGCAAAGGAAATTTGAATTTGTTCAGCGTCCCTCCTGCTGAGCAAAACCATTCCAGCAAGCCAGGAGCAGAGAGCACGACGTGCCGGGAGGCGAGGCGCTGGCCCTGCGCTGCATACATGGGACGCGTTCACCACCGCATGTAAACTTGATTTCCAGCCGATTGATTAAAATCGGCCTCCCTTCCTGTTACCCTAAGCAACCCCATCGATGTGCTCAGAAGGTGACCTCACTCCTTACAGCTGCGGCCGAGCCGACCAGCCCCTTCCCATCCTTGCTTTCTTGCTGCTCTCCCTTCAGCTCCTGCTTCCACTGCCCGGTGCCAAGCGCTGCCTGGCCTTGGGACGCGCGGGCAGCCCCTGCCCACCGCGGATCCCTCCAGCGGGGCTGTGTCACGGGCAGGTGTTCTGGGGGGTGCCAGGCTTTGAGACCCACCCCCCCGAAAAGCAGAGCTGCGTTCAGAGTGAGCGCCAGCCCTGGACGAGGTCCAGGTGAGTGCCAGCATGGAAGCACCGGACAGTTTCCAGGGCACATTGCAGTGAATTTGCAGCTGCCTTCAATTTTATGGGGTTTGAGGTGGGCTGGCAGGGACAGGACAGAGCCCAGAGCTGCTGCCACATAAGCAAGAGGCCCAGACCGAGCAGCCCTGCTCCCAGCAGGGTCACACACAAGCAAACACACCAGGTCCCTGTGTTTTGCTCAACTAATAAGGAGGAGATTGTCCCTCCTGTCAGCTCTGACCAACCAGGGCACGTCCCCAGGAGCAACAAGGCTCCATCTTGCAGCACCCCAGGAGCCAGAGCTGCTCCCTGAGCACACCCCAGCTCCTCCATCCATGTCCCCCCAGGGTCACACGCACACACTGGGACACAGGGAGCAGGGGATGGAGCAGAGGAGGTTTTCTAAACTCCACCTGCAATCCAGATGCCGTCACCTGGCACTGAAATGAGCTGTAGGACTCCAGAACAGATGATATCTCCACTTGGGGTTCAAAAACAGCCCT
>JAVSBS010011564.1:0-14282 GCA_033124195.1 Coracias cyanogaster | reverse complement strand
ATAGCAGCCCAATGATGACTCATGTTTTGCTTTTATTATTTTTTTTTTTTTTGGGTGCATTTTAGGCTGAGCTACAGGCGAGCAGCGATTACTCCTGCACACATCTCTTGGAATATTTGTCATTTGTTCTGGCGTTGCTCAGCCGGTAGCCAGATTGACAACGTAGTTTTATAACCAAGGACAATCGTACTCGCATTAAGCGATTTTTTTTTTAATTTTTTTTTGGTGTATAGCTGCGACAGGTCGTGTGGTGGCGATGTCGGTCCGTGATGCGGAGATCCGCCCTATCTCTGCTCTTCTTCCCTTCCCTCCTGCCTTCTCAGATGATTAACTTGCATTCTGGGCCTTTGAACTTGGTGTGGACAGGTTATTGTCATTTTTTTCCCCATTTGCTCAGACTGAGGAGGCAGGCGTGGGAGTAACTTTTAAGAGCAGAACGTCCATGGAACGAGTATTCATTTTATTTTCTTTTAGTGTTGTGTTTGCACATAGCACTTTGAGGCCTGAAAAGAAGTTTCTTTTCAGATTTTATTTACACTTACTACTTTTTTTTTAAGCGTGTTTGTCGTCAAGGGTCAGATTAGCTTGAGGAAGTAACACGTTGCACATGTATAATTTATTTGCCTCTATATTCTTTATGAGGGCAGTTGGCAATAATTGATTAATTACTGTGAAACTCAAGTCTTTAAAAACATTTAGTATAAAGAGGACTAGGTCCTTAACAGGGTAATGCAAAAGCGTCTTCCTTCACTTTTAAATCGACAAAATGGTGCGTAACTACTTGAAATTTGCTTTTCAAGATGCATTTTTCCTCACGCAAGACATTCTTGCTGTTGATGTAGGGGGACAGAACTTCTTGGCTGTCAGGACTGCAGGATGAATGAGGAATATCCCTCAGTTTTAGTGTTACAAATAATAAATGTTTTTTTAAAATAGCAAGCGTAATCACTAAAGTCTTTTTGTTACCTCTCTATGCCCACTTACTAGTGGCTTTTTAGACCCACAACATGCTATTTCACA
The DNA here is from genome assembly GCA_033124195.1 of Coracias cyanogaster. NCBI lineage: Eukaryota > Metazoa > Chordata > Aves > Coraciiformes > Coraciidae > Coracias > Coracias cyanogaster. The sequence continues at coordinate 13,262 of JAVSBS010011564.1, read as the reverse complement.
GCAGACTATATACATTGTGTTAACTGCAGCAGCACCCAGTCTTGGATCTTTTTGCTCAGGATCAGTTCCCGTGTTCCTGGCTGTGGTGGTGGCCACCAGCATCTGCTGCTTCAAAAAAAATAATTAAAAATATTCCGGAAAACAGATTTGCATCTTACTTGTGTATTTTATCTTATGCAAGCATAGTTGTTAAGCGTTTAAATATTATATCTCATTTGTTAAATTCAGGGACTGAGTGATGTCATAAAGTAATGAGTACCAGGCTCTGAAGAAAAATAATAAAGTAATCTTTATTTTTGATCACTGTATTTGTGATGATTTGTTGCTCATCCTTTCCTCTGCTGAGGAATGGGTGTGTAGAGCACTTACACAATTCTCCTTATTCTCTGTTTCTTCTTGTGTCTTGCTTAAGGTCTTGCAGGTCTTCCGAGTCCCCAAGTAATCAATTCCTCCTTGTTGGCTGTTTAATTGAGCAGCGATAATGGCCCGTGATTGGCTTATTTATCAGAACTGCTGAGCTGGGTGAATGGGAGTGACAAGCAGGGAATACTGGAGGAAGTTTTGAGTGGGAGCATTATTTCCAGTATAGGTGATGGGTATGGATAGTGCGGGAATAACTCATAGAACTTGCCCTGGATATGCTGTGTCTTTCTTTTGGTGTGAAAACTCAGTTCTTGCATGCAGTGCCTTCTGCTGACCATACTGAAAGAGGAAAATGCATGATCTGGGAGCTCTAGGCTCAAATCTCTGCTGTGCCTGAGAGGAGAGAACTTTCTGTGAAATGCCACCCTTGGAAGGTTCTGCCTCTCAGAACCGGAAAGGGAAAGGATCTGGAGGGAATGGGAATAGGAGGGTTAATTTGGCAAATTTAATGATTGAGGAAAAAGAAGAGGTGTTCAGTAAACAAGCATGGGCTTGTCATCAGCAGGGCGGAATTGTCTCAAAAAGACTTTGACCGTCTAAATAGTGCTTTTTCTTTTCTGAAGTTTGCAGCAATTCGTAGTGGCTTGATAAACAATCTGGCAGCTCCAGACAAAGTGGATAGGAAAACTTCTGAGTTGGTCTAGCTCATTGAGGTGGAAAACTCAGTTAGGAGTTGGAGTTACTGATAAATAGAAAAGTGGGATTAAGAATGTGGTGACTCATCTGCTTAATGGTACAGAGTTGTAGTGAAAGTTGGTTGCAGAACCCCGTGAATGACCTGGAGAGATGAGTCATCTTTAAAGGCTGACCTTAATGGTGTGTCCTGGGGACTTCAGTGACAATGCAGTGATGAATTGGCTTCCTAGAACTGCTGAAAACTTCCCAAGACCAGGGAGTACCCAGATGTACCTGATTTAAGCTTTTATTCTGGATCTCCTTAGAATGAAACAGTTGCTCACTGAGCTGAAAACCGTTCCTGTGGTGTCTCTGTACCGTGATCTGCTTTATTTCCTACTAGTTGGGACTCATCTCTCTCCTCCTATAATACAGAGCTTTGGTTTGGAGTGGTTTGTTTTTTTCTTTCCCCAAAATGACTGTTCTCCCAGGACTATGAGGAGTAGTGGAGGAAAAAAAAAAGGGCAGTGAGTTAGGGTGTCTTTTTTGAGGAGCAGATAAATTGGATGCTAACTATTAAGGGTTGGGTGATGATATTATTCTGCTGGTATTTGTTCTTCTCAAACTCTGAAGTATTTGGCAATCTCGGGAAATTGGAGCAGTGATAATATTTGTGTTCAGCCTCTCGGGTGAACTTTAAACTGTAAATGAGTTCTCCGTTCTGAGAGTATCACTACTGGTAGATATTTGCTGGTTTTACTGGGTTACCCTGGATATTCACCTGTGCCTACAAGAGTTTTAATTAACACACCCCTTATGTCTCTCCTGTACTCAGTAGTCACTTGAAATAACGACAGGTTTATTATCAAACTTTGTACTGTCTGGTTGCTGAAAATTTTGTCTGACTCCATCTGGAAATCTGCTTTGAACTTCCACAAAGAGATGTGTTGTGGAGAAATGCTGCTGTTCCAGTAGAGCTTTGCAAGTCTCCTCTTGGCTGTTAGCATCGTGTGGGGTTTTTTTAAGCCTACCAAAATTGAGTAATTACCCTCATAAAAATCATTTTTCGAGCAATAAAGCCACCTTTTGGTTCTTTATGCAAATCACACCTGATCAGAAGTAATAAAAACCTATGACTAAAATGCTCGTGGTTTCTGAAGGTAATTTTATGAAGAGAGTAGTCAGTGGTGTTTGACTGTGAGTCACCTTGGGATTTCTTACCTTTGTAGTTGACACTTTAACTTGTTTCATTCCTTGACTGCACTGGGAAAATAATAATGGTTGCTTTTGTGTCAGAGCAGCAGATTATTTGCCCTGCAAAAAAATAATCAGATTTCCCACTGTTTCTGATAGTGTGGATAGCCTGTATATTTTAGGCAAGTCCTTGAATTATCCTTTATTCTGTGCTGCCTGTAGAGTGAGATTTTTTTCTTTCCCTAGCTTTGTCTCGACACCAAAATACCAGCAATGTTATTGTTGCATTTTTGTATTTCCTTAGTTTGGGAAGCGTTTATTTTGGTTTGTCTTTAGTTCAAGAGAAGGCAGCCAGCAGGAGGAGCTTTCAGTTTCCAGAAGGGAAGGGGGGATTTGAACTGTAATTTAGCAGATAGTTAGGGGAAGAGGTGAGGATGTTTTTCTGAAGCTCTTGCAAAGAGGCAGCAGCAGTTAGAACTTCATGGACTGCTTCTAAGTGTGTGAGGTGGAAGCTAGAAATTAAAAGTATTTGAACAAAATGGAGGTGCTGAGATCTGGGGAAAAAAAAAGGAAGTTTCAGAAACAATGTCAAGTCCTACGTTTGAGTAAGAATAATTGAATGCACAAATGCAGGATGTGGGGCATGTGATGAAGCAGCAATCTGTAGGAAGAAAATGTGTGGGTTAATTTGGATCTGAAGTTGAACACCAGCCAACGTATGCACCACAAAAGGCAAATGCTGTAGCCACTTGTAGGACTGTAACTCGCAGGACAGAAGCGGGTAGAATGAGGACCCACCTGAACCTTTATTTTTTCAGTTACTGTATAGATCGTGGTATTTCCTTAGTCTTTGTTAGCAAATAGTGGTAATTGAAATGTCTTTTTTGGAGAATTGATTGACTTGGAGATCCTTGCTTATTTTATTATTCCGTTCTTCAAGTTGTTTCATCTTGATGACGTGGGAGCTACTTCCCTTATTTCTCTGCAACGAGGATGTGGTTTGACCTGCCCATGTTTGAGTCCACTTTTAGTTTTCCAACTCAATGATTTGATTCTTTGAGTAATAATTACTATTTTTTTCATGTATTATTTACATTCTGTTCATAGAATGTTAAATAAACTATTGAATCTTGGCCAAATATGCAGGTCTCCAGAAGGCAAGTGCAATCTGCAAGAAGTTTTAATTATTTTAAGTTTAATTAAAACTACTTTTGTCCAGCCTTTAATTAGCAATGTGGAATATAGTCTCAAACTCTCAGGCGTCTCCTCCAGAGGTGGAATTAGCAGCTCTCAATTGTTCTGCAGCTTCAGTTTAATCCAGCCTAACTGTGGTCCCTGTTGAAACAGCAGCTCCTGCTCCTCCTGTGGCCAGATGTCCTCACTGTTGTTCTTGAGGCAATTAACTTTTTGTTGATGTTGAATTTATCTTCCAGTCCAACAAGCTGATTTGACTGATGCTACGGGAGATTTAAGCACACTTATCACATACTTCAAATACAAATCAAATTCAAATACACTTATCAAAGATTCCCGCAAGTCAAGAGGGAGATCTGGGTTACCCCTCTTAGCTTGCAGTTTGATTGATTTGAGATGAACAGAGACCCTTCCCAAGCTCTATGCAGTGTGTGAGAGGAGAGGTGCATCCTTCCGAGTGGAAATCACAGCAGTGGATGCACATGAGCCATAACATGCATTTTTAGTGGCATTGCTGATTTAAGCGGTTTCTTTCCCCAACTGCTGAAGTGGGTTGGTGCATCATGCCTTGGTTGCACTGACGTTTGTGGGGCTGCACAGTAAAGAGGCTCAGAGAAGAGATCTGGCTGAGAAAATGCTTTTTCTTGGTTGGTTGTTGGACTCAAGTAGGTTGCTATGCAGCTGCAGGAATACTTACCTCCTGGTGGTGGAGGCGCTTGGGCAGGAGTAGGAGTAAGTAGCAGAGAATGGGTATCACTGTGTGTTTCCTTCCCATTTCCTCTTATTTAAATTGTATTAAAATAAGAGACCTTGGGCATGCAAAGAATGGTATTCTTTTGGAAGTACTAAGTCCTAAAATGAAGTCTGTCTTTGTTTTGCTCCATGCTTAGAAAGGGTTTCAAGTGCAGTTTTCTTCAGGAGGGGAAAAAGCTTGCTTTGGAAAAAAAGTATATATTCCAAAGAGAAATACCATACATCTCACTGCCTTCCCACTGAGTCCTGCTTTTAAAGAGCCTCAGTCTTCAGACTTATCCACCACAGCACAAAGTTTAATCTCAGAGAGAAAATGGCTTAAAATGTCAGGCATTACTGTATCATACACTTCTGTTTTATACTCACTGTCCTTGGAACAATGACTGTGAAAAATGTACAGCAAGTTTATGGCGGTGGTCAAGGGAGGGAACGTTTAATGTAAATCTGAAGCAAACTGTAGACGTTCCTCTAATGGATCAAGCTGGAGGCAATGCGTGACATGCTTTGGAGTACCGATGGCTGCAGTGTCCACAGAACAGTTCTGAGGCCACACTTTGTATGAACTCAAAGCCAGTTTGAAGGTGATGTGAGATATTGAAATAGAAGATCGTAAACATTTTTCCAATAACCATTTTGAGTATTAAATCGATGAGTTCTTCAAGACTGGGTAGATGTTTCTTAATTCATGCAGGGAGAAGGAATGTTACAGTTGTCAAGATGGGGAAAGGTCACTAAAATAGTGGGGGTTTTTTATAAGCTTTAAAATTTTTATGAGGGCACTGTGCTTGCTTGTTTTGGCTGCTGTACACTAGAGGTCAAAATAACAAGGACCTCTCAGATCTAGGCCTGTCAGGAAGGACCTCTGAAGCAACCAAGCTTTTCTCAGTGCTGAACTACACTCACTGGTCTGGATAAATACGGGTGATTCACTCAATAATCCTCTGGTAGTGTGGTTACTTGCGCTGTGATGCTGAAAGGATTTGCGGTTGGTTGAAAGCAAGTTTATAATAAATTCGGTAGCTTGTACCCATTTGGTGATGAACAGCAGCCCATGTGTGGTTTTAACAGTAGCAAAGATTTGATGGTCTCAGGAGAATCTTAGCTTGTAGTCCAAATTGTAGTGGCCAAACATTGCTTTGAAGTCCAGTAAACTTGCATTTTTAGGTAGAGGAGGCTCTGTGTTTACTGAAGAACTCCTGGCTCAAATTATTGATCGTGAAGGCTTTGTTAGATTACCAGCAACCCCTCTCTCTCCTTGCAATGTGATATGATATACATTAAAAAAGAAAGGAGAAAAGATTGTACACATCTTTGGAAGCGTGTCATCTGTAGCCTTGAAGATGAAAGAAGCAAGAAAATGGAAATAATGCTTTCTCATCAGCTGAAGTATAAAGTATACGTGATGTGCGTGGTGGGTTCAGCAGCTGGGGCTGAAGTTTTGGCTGCTGTCAGCGGAGGCAGCTGCCCAAATGATGCTGAGTGGGAGGATTGCAGCACTGCATTTTCTTTTGTGAGGGAGAATGGAGTCTGAAGATGACCTGGCTGGGACTGAAAAACCATCAGGGTTGAGAAAAAAAGACCCAAGAAAATGGAAGCTTCCTTCCAGCCATGGAGTCAGGAGTGGGTTTTGGTATCTGCAAGCTTTTGGGTTAGTGGAGGGAATGGAATATGGCTAGATCTTATCGATGTGGAGAGAATTGGAGTGGGAAACAAAGGGGAGCAAAAAGTGATGGGGTATCCTGTGAAACAGGAGAGAAATGTATTAAGGGAGATGAGTAAAGAGAACTAGGAATGAGAAACTTCACGAAGTGAAGCGGAAGAGACTGCACGTACATAGATGTTTTTATTTCATATATAGCTACTTGCAAGGTGCTTGAGATGATTTGAGAACTGAGACAGCACACCTTTGGGCTTGGCTGGCAATGCTCAAAACAACAACCAACCCTCATGATGTTCTTGCTTATGTCTTGTAGTGCTGGAACAATGGTTGTTCTTGCAGGGCGTAGTTGTTTGGCATGGTGTTTTGCGTTTGTCAGCTGATTGTTAGTGCTACCACAACTGTCCCCATGGTGACAGGAAGTCCGAGGCCTTAGCTTCATTCTTTTGGAATTCCAGATAGTGGCCTCCATAATTTCCCCATTGGATTCTCATCACTAGTTTGCAGATTGCCATCTGCAGAATCTGTATTTTCTTATACAGTTCAGAGATCCTATCACCAAATCCGAGGACGTTCATATTAAGGTCATTTGGCAACTTATGTAACTAGATGGTTTCCTGGCAGTGTTCTGCCCCTAGATGTCTCCCACAGGGACTGGAAATTAAAGTCACAGTGAGAATAATAAAGCATTCATGGCTAACCAGGTATGGTTCAAAGAGCAGTTTTTCTTTTCCTAGCAAAGACTTGGATGCCTGGAAATTGCCCATAGAAGAGCAGTGGCAGTGCTGGAAAGAGCATGTAGAAGGAGAGCTGGGAAAGGAGCAAGCTGCAGAGCAAGAAATAGGCTCAATTCCTAATCACTGGCTCAGTTCATAATCCCATTTTGGGTTGGAATATCTTGATTTCACTAAAGAGTCCAGTCCTTTGCAGAGCAGGTCAAATACTTCTCAGTTGTGTTGTGATCTGAGAAGTCATGGACAGTCCTGAACACTGGCTTGTTGAAGAGAGCTTAACAACTAACCAGCTCTAATTCAAATAAGCTGAAATTTCTTTTCCACTGTGAACCTCAAAAGCAGTGTTTAAATGCGTTAAACAATAGTGAGCTGATGAATCAGTCTCAACATACAAAGGCTCTTTCTAGGCAGCAGGCAAAAGGCTTAATGAATGCTGAGTAAGACGCAGATCCTATGATTTTTAATCCCAGAAGAAATGCATCCCTCACTGAAGCTGTTGGGGGGAAAAAACCATGATGTGGTGAGAGGTTTTTCTGTTGACAGTGGAGAGCCCATGTTGGTACACGGGCCCAGAGTGTCCGAGAGCTTGGAACCTTTCTCTTGCAGATCAGTTTTGCCTCAACTTGTGATTTTTATTTTATTTGCTTTTGAATGCTGCTCCAGTGACCCCCTATCAATTAAGAACTCCTTCCAGAGGGCTGCTTGAATACTGTGGGGATGATGGCGAAACTCAGAACATTGTGCATCCCAGCAGAGCAAAGCGAAGACTGATTTACAGAAACAATAAGGGGTAGTTTGGTATGCTCAGCAGTGGTGTGCTTCAGCTGACTTGGTTTGAAATGTGGAATGAGGAGCTGATTTTGTAGCTAGGGCAGCTTCCCGTTACTTCCAGCCTGGGGTCACATCATGCTTTCTCACTCTGCAGGTATCGTGACACTTCATACCTGTTATCTTTTCAAAGTTGCAGACCGTAGAGGACTTTGTATGGGCTAAAGAATAACCATCGTGCTGTAGGTAGAGGATTGCTCCTTTAAAACAATAGCAACCTCTTCCTTTACCCCTTCTCTGCCAAGGTTCTTGTTTAATAGCAGTTAGAGATGAGAATTTCACAGCAGTGTTTTCACTTTTGCGCTTCTTAAAGCCAGGGTTAGTCTCATATCTAATTCTGACTTAGAAAGGTAACTTTTGACAGCTTTACTTCATTCCGTGCAGTCTGAACTGTGTGTTTTCATACAATAAGGACATCAGAAGATGAAGCTAGTAATCAGGATATTTAAATTGATAGTATTTACTGAAGTGCCTTTAGCACGCTAATTATTGACATAGAACCCTTAACTGCATTCATTAAGCAAATCTTTGATAGACAGGGAGCCAGCGCTGTACTGACAGCTGCTTGAATGTTTCATTCAGATAAATGCGGCTTACAGCATCAGAGGTGATTAAACTGGGCCATTCCCAGGGGAGGGACGTAAAACCATGGAATATGCAGGCATTATCTCAGCAGGTGCTCTTGAGAAAAATAAAATATTCTTAATACAAATGATACACAACTGATCAGATTCTTTGTTGGCAGTAACAGTCATGGCAGGATGAATAGTTGTTTCTCTGGTCGTTACCAAGCCTATGAGCCTTTGGTGTATGGAGGTTCAGATATTCCATAAGGCTGCTGTTTTTACCCAGGTGAGATGTTTAAAAACAAGTGATACCAAAACTAACCCAAAAACCCTGTCCAAACTCTAGAGGTTTTAATCCAGAAGTACTCTCCATCTTACTCAGAGCTCTCCTTCAGGACTAATAAAGAGTAGGCCCACAGTAAAAACCAGCCATGCATGCTTTAGTTGTTTTAAATCTCTGATCTGCTGTTGTCCAGAGTGGTAGAAGTCTTCAGGAGACACTCTCTATCTCTAAGTACCTTTACAGATGGAAAAGCTGCAGTTTGTACATTAATAGACCCCAAAATACTTGCATGGGAAAGGGATCTTAAAAGTTGCCACTGGAAGACAAATCTAAGGTGGGGCTTGTAGTCAGGAAGCAAACATAGGAAAACAATGTGTATCCAGAATGAATTTCTTACTTTTTTCAGGCATCGCTTTTTAGGTGGGGATTTTGTCTCAGGTCTCATAGTTTGACAATCTGGCAAAGAACATTAAAGGAAAGAGCTTTTGGGATGGGAAGCCTTGGTGTTACCATAAAAGCTGACTTATTTTTTTGTCCAAGTTATCAATTACAGTATTCTGTTTTCTCATCTGAAGCTGTAGGTGCAGTCACTTGTTGGCAATATATGAATTTAAGGCAATGATGCCATCCACTTACATTTTGCTTTAGTTTAAAATTTGCTTAATTAGATGGTTGCTTTGTTTCCTAAATTTTACAGGGACCTTATTTGTCTAGTTCCCTGTGGAAAGAAGGCTCACGTGATCGTGTGTGTGGGGGGGCCGTGTGTATTCGCATTCATCTCCAGTCCAATTTTTTTTTTGGCCTGTTTTCTAGCGTGGACAATTGTGACAGATAAGGATCTTAAGGAAACAGAGCTGTGGTTCCGTTTTATGAAAATAAATAGCTAATAGAGGGGAGTAATTACGTTCATGTCTTCATGGGGAAACATTTGCAGTGTGTGTCCTATTATAAAAAAAGCAGGAGGAAAAACTTTTGAATGCCCAAAGTTCAGGAGGTCCTTCCATTGGCGTTCCCACCTTGCAGCAAATTGAGTTGACTACAAGATGTGAAAATGCAGGTTCTGGTGTTCACAATGAGCTATTGTAGAAGATAGAGCATGAAGTCTGGGAATGGCATAGAAGATAGTTCAGGACAAAAAAAAGAGTCCTAATTTGTTAAAATAATTGTAGTTTTTGAGACCAGATTGGATGGGGCTTTGAGCAACCTGATCTGGTGGGAGGTGTCCCTGCCCATGGCAGGGGGTTGGAACTGGATGATCTTTAAGGTCCCTTCCAACCCAAACCGTTCTATGATTTCTGATCATGTTTTTGTTTCTGTATTAGCAGATTTTGTCCTCTCATCTAGTTTCTGTTCATTGGGTACTTCCTCACAATCCCAATGCTATTGTGGACTTCTCTTTTTCTGATTTATTTCATTTGTTTTCAATGAACAAATAAAGAGAAATAAAGCTTTCCCAGCTTAACAAGCAGGTGGACAAATGGTGTGGTCTGAACTGCCAGGAAAGGCAGTACTAGCTTCTCTTGGTTGTTTTCTTTTGGGAGTTTGAAAAACGGTGTAATCACCTTAGTGGATGAGCTAAGTCCCCAGATTGAAGTAAGCTCACAGCATCTGGAAAACTGTGCAAACCATGGTTTCTTGGGTGTTTCTTTCCAATTGCCTCCCCCTCCTTTTTTTGTTGTTGATTTTAAGGCATTCTGTTTTGTTTCTTTATCTGGTAGAGGAGGGAAGGACTAAAACCTTGCTGGTACCTGTTTCAAAATAATTTTGGTTTGCAGTTAAAATAGATTTAGACCTCAAATTATCTTTTAAAGAAAATGAGGCACAGAACTGCAGTCCTAATATATGACCCAGAGAGGGGGGTGAAAAAAATCAAGAGCTTCTTCCAGCTCCTCATTCCTCATTATTAATTTGAATTTCAGTCATCTGTAGTCAGAAATACTGAAACATTGGATTTCGAATGTTTGTTTTCTTTGTTTTAAGACAAGTATTGAAAAATCTGAACTGCTCTGTATGTGTCAATATACTCAATCCATTCCAAACATACTCTGATAACTTTGTCTTCATGAGAGCTTCCAAGGAATTAGCTTTCCAATTGGAACTTAAATTTGTTTAGGTTAAGATGCAGTCTTTCAGTATGCTTGTGTATATGTCTAATTACTTTATAATCTAAAGAATTCTTTAGTGATCTGTTATTTATATCTAATGCTTTTGTTTCAATAGGTAGCGTTGCTGGGATTAGATGTTTTAGGTGCCTTTGTCGACAGACTATCAGGACGCTTTAAATCCTATATAGGAACTGGTAAGTGAAATAACACTTTTTTTTTAAGACCAAAAAGTTAAGAGACATTTCCTTCCGTACTAGCCACTAGCAGCTGAAGTAAAACATACTGAAAGCTTTCTGAGTTAATGATAATATATTGGTAGGCATCTTATTGCTGTTGTTAGAACATAAATAATTTTATATTAACTTTTGAATATTCGTTTGTCATGCAATCCCTGATTTCTAGGTGGTGGCTGGGATTTTTTTAAAGGTTCCAGATAGATCTTTTTGGTAATTGCTTTCATGGTACATGGTTGTTTACCACTCCCATGCTATATACTTGCTTACTAGGCCCCAAGACAGTCATCGAAAAATTAAATTGGAAAGTAAATGCGACCTTTAACTTGTGTTAAAGACTGAAAGCTTTATTGGCAGATGGCTTTAATTAGAGCCTGATGTCTGCTGCAGCCTGTGGTCTCACAGGACTCTGGTCCACCTCCAGTTAGATAACTGGACTGTAGCTTTTAGTACTTTAAACTTTTTATGGGATGAATTTAAAAAAGGTACCGTTATTCTTGTGCGAACTATTTACTGAAATGAATTTCAGATTAATGGATCTGCGTGTGCCTGAGTATGAAACAATTGTTCTGGGAGGTACGAGCAAGCTACACGGCTCAACTCATTTTGCCACTGACCTTGAAAAGAGATAGTGATACTGGGGCCGTAACACTGGTGTTACGTCACTGGCTATTTTTAACAGAAGCATCTCACTTAATGTCCTTTTCCAAAATTTGTGTGAGTTATTTGTCATCTTGTTCCCACATCCCTGACTATCTCAAATCATCTGCCACAATGTTCACCTTCCTTTTCTTTACGTGTCTACTTTTGCATTTAAGAGCTATGAAATCAGCACAATTGAAAAGTTTAGGAATACAAAGTATAGTTGATGACAAGTTACTCACTAAACCAATTGGAAGCGTATTTCAGGATGCTGTAGAACCACTGCAGTGCTACAGAATTTAAATCTATTTTGTTGCAGAGGGTTTTGCTTCGACTAGTTAGTTTTGTATGGGAGCGGTGAGGGGAGTGGAGGCGTACTGTGCTATGCAGAATATTGATTTCTGAGTAGTCTCCATTTGTAGTTACAAACAGTGCCAGGCTTCAGAGTTTCACTCTGTTTTGATTTATATTTGACTGGTGTGTAGAACTTAAAATCACAGGAACTTTTTTCAAGGTTGGGAAGCTTTTAAAAATTTCTTCTGGTTGTGTTTTTTTAAAGCGTGAGCTATTTGAGAATAGTTTGAAAACACTGGGGTTTTTTGTCCTAGTATTTGAGTGGCTTATTAGGAGCAAATTAAAGATTTAACTTTTAATAATAGTATTTATATTTTAAAAAAAGATTATTGGCACTGAGTGACCTTGGAATGTGTCTAACAACAATAAACATCTGAAGCTGTGTATTCTAGAAAAGCTGAGTAGTGCCTTCAACTGAAATAGGTCTTCTGAGCATCGACTCTGGAAGTCACTGTTGTGCTTGATCAGCTCTTGTATAACCTTACAGACACTGAAATGTTGTTCGCAGTAAAGGCAGAAAACAGTGTCTTAGACGACTTTTTAAAAGAATGATTTATAGTGTGAATTCTGTTCAGTTGGTGGCTGTCTCTCCAAGTCTTACAACAGGATTTGGATCACTTTCTGGTTTTGTCAGTGAAGCAGTAATACAAAAACTTCATTGAAACATCTGGGAGTGTGGATGGTCCGGGATTTATGAGTAACTAAAAGCACACTGAGCAAGAAAACCGCTTCCTTCAACAACTTAAAGAACCAGCAGTTTCCCCAGTCAGGTTCTGTTGGCTCTGCGGATTTGGCTTCTAATGTAATCAGCCTGACTCCATAAGTCAGACCAAAGCCTTGTATCTGACAGTGATCTGTTGGCAGACAGATGAGAAGAAAGCAAGGACGGGACAGACATGCAGCGATAACTCCTGGCTGTCAGCAGTCTGGCGGTTGAGGGCCAGATGATGCAGATGGTGTCTTCAGTGTCTCCTCCATCACCTTGTTTTCCCACAGCTTTATCTGGTTAGCTTTTGAACCCACAGAGACCTTTGGCTTCTAGTGTTCTGTAGCCGTGCTTTATTACGCAAAACTTATGTTGGACTGGCTGCCTGATGACTTCATGCTTGCTAGATCTGGTGTTGGAGAGGTGAGCCATCATTTAGTACCTTCTTGACTGCCAGTCTTCACGTTCCGGTTCTCTTCTGTGCTACTTCTGTTATCCTTCCCCCCTATCCACCCTGGGTAAGAGTCTTGGTCTAATTAACCTAATAGATTTTTCTAGTAGACGGGCTCATGAATGTTTCCTGTGCATTGATGGTGTATTTAGGGTCTTCTGTCCAGGGTGGTATCTGTTCTTCCATGCCTTTATAATTGTGATGCCTGCCTTCCTGCAAGACTCCTTGAACTGTGTGAAAATCCAACTGCCCTGTTAGCTGAGTTACCTTCTCGCAGCTTCTCTTGCAAGTTTGTGAGATACCACTTCTTTTGATAAAGCTAGAGTGTCTCTTCTGGGCCATAGCTGACTGTGTGTGCTAACTCTATAGTGAGTTCTTCACAGGTGCCAGAAGAAAGTAGAGTCACAGAATCATTTGGGTTGGAAAAGACCCCCTTAGATCATCAAGTCCAGCTGTTCCCCCAGCACTGCCAGGGCACCACTAACCCCTGTCCCTCAGCACCACATCTCCACGGCTTGGAAACC
>JAVSBS010011563.1:0-50176 GCA_033124195.1 Coracias cyanogaster | reverse complement strand
GACAGGCAGCCAAGCTTTGGGCCAGGAGCATGGCCAGCATGGCAGAAGACATGGGTAAAGGTAGGGGAACTGGCACTATCACAGCATCAGGCCAAAGGGGAGTGACCAGCAGGCGATTCCACCCCTTTGAGGTTTGGGGGAGCTCAAGACATTTCCTGGGGGAGCTTAACAGGCACAAGGTGGGAATGCTGGACACGCTGCAGGGAGAGGACATTGGAAGTGCAAGCTGGAGAACCTACAGGTACAATGGGAAGGCTGTCTTGGGGGCAAGCTGGTAGTGAAAGGGTGCAAAGCTGGGGTTTGCACAATGGGGACTTAAAAGACGGGAAGAAATTAATAGGAAACTGGTCTTCCTTCGGCCTGCTGCTTGCAAAACAAGCTATTCTTTAGAGCCCCAACTGAGTGAGGAAGGGAAGAGGGCACGAAATAATGTAGGAGGCACATTTCTGAGTCTCCCTGAGACTAACCTCGGGGCCAGGGGATTTCTTTCACCGTAGAGAGGAGGAGGATTTGCAGTGGATCCCTTCTCTGGAAATGATGCTAACCTTTCTTTTTTTCTTCCTCATCAATATATCCAGCTAAAAATTAAACCTACTCACATCACTCGGCAACTCGTTTGTAAGAATGAAAACGAACTAGTTTAATGTGGGTCAGCTGTAGATTGGTAACAGTGTTATTTCCTGCTAGACACCATAACATAAAACAGGCTTTCTGCTGCTTTGTGATGCTTTTGCTCCCACTCTTTTCCCATCACTTGAAAGCTAAACCATTGCTTTATGTCCCTCCTTACAACATCTCGTTGTATTACAAAGGATTACAGCTTCAGGTGAACTTGTAACCAATGAGTCAGAATGGGAAAATACAGTTGTATTTCACTAGTAGATAAATTTTCATTATAACAAAGACAATAAAAATGCCAAAATTATGACTGCAGTCACAAGTACATTTGGTTCTTCAAATGTGACTCTCAAAGTGCTTGATTGTGTTGTTTTCAACGAAATTCCTTACATGGGTTTCATTCTATTTAGACATAAGAATAGGGATACCCGTACAAGTGGAAGGGACATTTCTGATAGTAGGAAGTAGTGGCTGTTCTGGAGTTGACTCATGTAGATTGTACTTTTTTAATAATGGAGTTGTGATTTTTGTCATAGATGCATATGAAGTTTATAACCATCCTAACTTTATTCTTGCTTAGCTATGACCAGCTATCTTAACTAAATTATATTTTTAGACTTGTTTCCGAAGGAAATGAAGCTTACACTAGTCATGCTGTCACAGTCAGCTGTCATCGTCCGTCCATCTGTCCACCCTGATAACTAAGCCAATTTTAGGCAAACTTGACAGACTGACAGAGATAAACTAACTAGTTCTCTCCAACTGAAGAAAACTCCTGGGAGGGTCATAGCTGGTGGCCCTCACTGGAGGAGAAGCCAGAGCAAGCCCAGCTCTTTGCTCAGTCCAAGCAGGGCTGAACGACAGCGGGGGGCCAGGTACCATGCTTTGCTGGCCAGCCCAACAAAGGTAGGGAAGGCAACACCAGGGGAGGTGGAGTCTACTTTGAGGGCAGTTTGGAGGTTGCAGTGTGGAGCTGGAGGTACAAGAAGGACCTGGTGATGTGAAGGCAGTCATATGGTAAGGGGGCTTATTGTGGATCCTGCCAGGAGATGGAGGAGGCAGAGGGAAGAGTAATGCAGCAGGAGGTGTAAGGAGAAAAACAGGACCATATTTCCTTCGTTCTGCTCATGGAACAACTTGTTTCCTCTTCTGTCGTAGACGCAGTTATGAATGTTGTAACCTCACAATAAAAATAAGTGTTAGATAACGTTGTGCTTGGCTGCAGATGAGTCTCTGCATAGTCAGTTGCCTTGGTCGAACCAGCTGGAAACATTATCTTTGGTGCTCATCGCTGCTGTTGCAAAAGGCTTATCATTGCCATGCTAGCAGCCTTAAAAAGTTTGGTTAGATTAAATGTTAAGCTTAAACTGTAAGACCTCCAATTGCCTTTATTCGTTAAGAAAAAAAGAGAAGTTTCTGATCTTTTTTTTCTTTTTTTTTCTATGTTGTTATGGTTTGTGTTGAACGGGTAGGATAGAAAGGAACATTTAAAACATCACAGTATAGGAAGGTTTGTGGAAAAAACTCCAAGTGAAAGAAAGTGCTTGGATTATAACCTTTTGCTAAATGTTTAGACATCTTTATCAGACTAAAGAATTTTTTTGAGAAATTTCTTTCACAACAATTTTTTTGTCAACAGTTTTTGTTTCTCTAGATACTTCAGCTTATGGCATTCGCTTATCACACTACATCCCCACATCTCACGGTTATCTCTTTGCTCTGATTTTCAACTAGTTTTCTCCTGGCCAGCTACTTCATCATCTGCTAGCTTGTTTTTTTTATTTTATTAGTTTTTCTGCTGTAATTCCAAGAAGTGGTGCTGCATATCTCCATTACAAAGCACATCAAAACCTAAGTTTTTAATCTGGGAAGTTCAATCTCAGTGTAGGGCTTTGTGTAGAGTGAACCTATAAATACAGTTGCTTATTTTCCATGAAGTTATAACAAGTAATTGCCCCCTTGTCTAAACAGAATGACCCTTAAGTTGTATCTGTTTGTATCACCCTCATTTAATACTCCTTAGTTCTGATACATCCCTGTCTTTTGGTTGAAAATTATCTCTAAGCTGATTAAAATTTCCAGTCTTGGCAGAGACCAGAGCCTGGCCAGCTTCCGATTAGCACTTGCTTGGACACTCTTTTCCTGCAATTGTCTCCTGTAGTACAATAAGCTGCTCTCTCTCCTTTTGTCTCAAAGTGCAGCCGATGGCTCTGGGCTGAAAAGATGTAGCTGGAATGACATTAGGATGTAAGCAGGCTCCAGCAGGAAGCAAGGAGCTGCTGAGGAAGGTCAGGAAACACTTTAGGATCCCTGGAATTTTTTGCCGCCTTCTGAGACGTTAGGACTGCATTAATTAATGTATTTAACCCTTCTAGTTTGCAGTCCGTCTGTGGTTGCATGTGTGCTGTTTGTGCTGTACAGCTAACCCTGTGAAATAAACTTGGTAGTTTTACACTGAATAAACAGCTTTGCTGAAGATACTCATTGTATGTGCATGTCCTTTTTTTTTTTTTTTAAACACAATTTTCAGCGTTGGAATGGCTAGAGTAAATAGTCCTGAATTGTTAGAAGTGAAATAGCGTATGTCTCCTTCTGTCAGATTATTTGAAGAAACAAAAGCGATGTCCTTTTTTTTTTCTTTTGTTCCAGTGAGTTTTTCTTTCTCTATTCAATCTGCCGTAATCAGTGTGTGCTCATTGTGTCTCAGGTGGATCTTTCCATTGCCAACAAGGCTCTAGGAGCCTGGAGAAAAGTACAAAAGCTCCTATTTCTGTGCTGATTTTTTGCTTTCTGTCCCCTATATGATATTTTGGTTGTTCCTTGTTTTGCGCCGTATATACAGTGAGACTTTATCTTTGTTTTTTTTTTCAGAACTTTTATAGGTGAATTTCACAAGAGGGGGCTACTTGTTAACTTTATCTTTCTGTTATATATAAGCTTAAGGAGGCCTTTTGGCCTCCTTGTCCTTGACAAGTACACCAAGTGTGTTGTGCAATTTTTCTTCCGTATTTAAACAGACATTAGCATGGCTGCTCTAATTAAGGAAAAAAAAAGTTATGTACTTATTGTTGTTTCTTCTGTACATTGTATTTCATGCTATAATTAAAGCTACGGCGGTACATCAGAATTTACAGATTATAGGGGACTGTATGCTAATGGTCTTCCTCACCGTCAGGCTTACGCTTTTACAGTACATGATGAAATGTAGATGAAAGAGGTGTGGATTTCAAAGGGGGGCTTGCAGTTGGAAGGAGTTGCAGCTGTAGCTGCCTGGGGACTGACTGAAGAATGGAGAGGGCAAAACATAATCTGCCGGGAAACTTCAGCTCTTCTCGTGGTGCTAGTTTACTTTTGTAGATTTTTCTTTCATGTTTTGCTTGAGCCAAATTAAAGTCATCGCTAAATTTAAAAGGCATGATCATTTGGCTGGACTTTTAAGAGTCCTAACAGCAAGCTGTGCAACCTTTCCAGTGATTAGCTGTTCTTCTAGCAAATAAACCACTGTTTTTAAGCGTGTTAAAACTCTGGTACTTCTGAGAAGGGAAGACAGTCATTATAATGCAAATTGCTCCTTACCTAATGGTGCATCGGTTTGATATTAAAGATAATCTCTTAAAGGAGTTACTGTTTCCTGACTATGTCGTGTTGCACAAAAGATCTCCATTTAGCAGTGTCGTTAAAAGTGATAGAGAATCATGACACCAAATCCAGTGTTTGCAGTCTGTGGAGAAGCATTCTGAGTGACCACTTCACATTTCTCTCTTCAACAGGTTTGGGAAAAACCAAGAGAAAGACGAGCGCGAGAGACGCCTCACCCACTCCTAGCACGGACGCAGAGTACCCGTCCAACGGCAGCAGCGCCGATCGGATTTATGATCTTAACATTCCAGCATATGTGAAATTTGCCTATGTTGCGGAGAGGGAGGATGAACTGTCTCTCGTTAAAGGTTCCCGAGTGATTGTCATGGAGAAGTGCAGCGACGGCTGGTGGAGAGGTAGCTACAATGGACAGATTGGCTGGTTTCCTTCGAACTATGTGGTAGAGGAGGTTGAGGAGGCAACTGCAGATTCACCTAGCTTTCTCAGCTTAAGGAAAGGCGCTTCAATGAGTAACGGCCAGGGCACCAAAGTACTCCACGTTGTTCAGACACTGTATCCGTTCAGCTCCGTCACAGAAGAAGAGCTCAATTTTGAAAAAGGGGAGACGATGGAAGTCATTGAAAAGCCAGAAAATGACCCAGAATGGTGGAAATGTAAAAATTCCAGAGGGCAAATTGGTCTTGTTCCTAAAAACTATGTAGTAATCATTAGTGATGGTCCTACCACTAACACTTCCCATCCGCCTCAGATAAGCTACACGGGACCATCTTCTACTGGACGGTTTGCTGGAAGAGAGTGGTATTATGGGAATGTTACCCGACACCAAGCAGAATGTGCCCTGAACGAAAGGGGAGTGGAAGGAGACTTCCTTGTTAGAGATAGTGAATCTTCGGTAAGTGGTACTGAAACTGGCAGGCTTTGTAATATTCAATGCTTGGGTTAACAAGTGTGACAGTTAATGGCTTCCCTGTCTGTCTAAAGGGCTTTTCTCCCTTAAAGAAGCAAGCAAGGCTTAGGTGTTATCCAGCCCTGTGCTTTACTGCTTGTGAGAATCGCTGCGTTACTGAAAGGCAGTGACATTTACACCGTAGTTTAACAGCTGTGGTCTGTATCATCCAGGGTTTTTAAATTAATGGACAAGCAAGTAAATATTTCAGGCTTCAATTTGAGTTTTCATGTGTTCATTGTTTGCAGTCCTCCTCAAATTTACAGCGCTACATGATAAAGTAATTCTTACAAATTGCAAATTTGGTCATTAATTTGATTTTAAAACTAATTTCAAATCAGATCTTTGCATTGGTCAGTTTTGTTCTGCTTTTAATTGAATAATTCCATAGGTTCTTTAAACTATTGGTTAAAACCCATTTTAATGTATTTCTGCTCTACTAAGATTATTTAGGTTCTATGATTCTATAAAGTAAAGTATTTAATTGTTAAGATTATGATACACAACAGAGAGGGTCACGTCAGCAGCTCATATGCTTTGTAAGTTGAGTCTTGATGATATCGGGGGATATGAATAATGCTGATAGGGATCATTCTAATTCTGAAAGTTCAAATTTAAGATTACACTGAAAAGCCTTTCATGTAAGCTGAGGCCAGAGAATTCATAGTTAAAAGCACTCAAAAATTAATTATCCCGTGACTGTGTTTTTGAAAAGGTGACAGATTTTAATAATTCCCTAATATATCTTTCAAAAGCTAACAAAAAAGAAAAAATCAAATATTAATTGGTTATTTGGGATTTTCTGCATTTATTATTGTAATTGTAGGGGCATTCCATCAAGACAATTTTTTGTTTAGTAGATGTCTCTAGCTAGGTATTTTGTTTCTTCACATATAAAAATTCAAAACTAATATAGTCATATTAGCTCAGTCTTCTAGTTTAAGCATATAATACTACTGAAATAAGTACACCTCACACAGCTACATACATCAGGTTTCACTGTGCCCATGTTGTGGGCTATCCTGGTTTACAACAAAGATGATGAATAAAAACTAAAGCAGTGTCAGCTGCGTGTAGTTTGAGCCATAATGCTTTTTTTTTAAAAGATTTCTTGACTCTGTCTTCAGAAGGCCATATTGATTGCATGTATCACTTCTCGTTAGAACTTGTTCCCATGTACTATTCTTCATGTAAATTTATTAACTAGTTAGTAGTAGGTGTTGGCATGGCTGCATGCTGGAAAGCAAAGAATGTGCTTTAAGTAAAGGGGAGAGTTAAGCTTGAGCTCAAATCTGGAACTGAAGATCCTTCTAGCTCCCCATAATTTTTTGGAAGTATGTTTCACATTTCATTTTCTGTTCTTCCTAAGTTAGAATTTCAGCTACTTAGAAGAGGACCCAGAATAAAGTAAAAATCTGAGGTAGTATTAAGGCAAATTCATTAGGTAGTGCGTACTAAAGGCTACTCTTCACTGGACACACAGCTAAACATTTCGGGCTTTAATTTGACTTTCCATGTGTTCCACATAAGCACTACTAAAATGTGGGATTGGCTGGCAAGTTAGCTCTTGGTGAGGGAGTTGAGCAGGGGCTTCTAGTGACGGCAGAACAGCACCTGAAAACCAAGGAAATTGTTAATACTGTCGAATTTTCTAAACCCAAATAAAACTTTGCATTTTAATTTTTGGGAAACATTAGTAATTCATTATTACTGTTGAAGTTAGGACTCTCACTGCTTCCTGACATTTTTACATCATATGTAACACCATCGAGAAAATACAATTCTGTAATAGCCCTGAATGTTTTTGGGTTGCTTGGTTTTTTCCTCTGGATACAGTATTCTCTGATTAAATTTCAGGCATATTTCCTTGATGAATTTGCTCTGCAGAAGACATGATAGCTGTCGAACTACCCTTTCTTTGAAGCCCTGTGTCGCTGAGTTCTTATTTCTCCTGTTAGTTAACTGTAATCACTAAACAAAGGCAAATGCAAATAAACCAGAGGAGAACAGGAAGAAAACTAGAAATTTAGAAAACATAACTGACTGACAGAGGCAATAAGGAATCAAGTTTGTTTAGTCAGCAGAAGAAAAGAGTGAGGTGGGGCACACAGTCTTCTAAAATGTAGAAAGCCACTGGAGAATTCTGGTAAACATTAAATTACGGTAGTTCAGCTGTCTCTTCAAGGTAGCATCCTTCTGACAGGGGTAGGTGGGTATACGGCATGCAGTGTAGCCTCAGTGTGTCCATCCAGCAGGTAGAAGCTCACTTTCAGATCTGGCTGCTGCATTTTGGGTTATCCTGAGACAGCAGCTATCAATTTTCTCCATCTTTTGGGAAACTGCCAGAAGGACAGTTTGAACATTACTGTATTACTTAAAATACAAAAATGCACAGCCGTTTCCCAGCACACACCATGTCACAGTGACCACTGTGATACAGCTCATTTCTTGGCTCTTAAGAGTCTACTTCTGGAGTAAACTAATTTCCTTGAAAGAACACAGTAACCTTTTAATTTAATATGGCATCATAACACTAAGCTCACTGGTATTCAAAGCAGTTTCAAATTTGCTGCCTGTGTTGTTGCTGAGGAAATTGTTATTTGTGGAGCACAAAAAGATTCATTCAGAACATGGTCTTCAAGTTGTTTCCAGCATCTAACACTTGCTGGAATCCCAGGAAGTTTACTCAGTTCGTATTACAGAAAGTTTTTTGCACTTGCACACATTCAAAAAAAAAAAAAAAACTGCATAATTTAGGAACTTAGCTATTTCTTAATTCTTCTCTTTTTTTTTTCTTTCAAATCTTGATCTGGTCTTGCAGATCCTGTACTTGGGGTTTTTTGAACAATGAGAAAAGCTGTAGTTGTCCTGTAAATACCTCCTTTGTCTTAGTACCACTTGAGAGTTTTCATTTTTATTAGGTTTAAAGAAATACTTTACACATCTCAAACTTTTGTCTGTCCTAATCTTTATCTATCATACTACCATATAGTTTGTTTATGTATGTGAAATTTAAAAGCATTGGGGATTCCTTGTTCTTTTTTAATTTTTTTTTTTTTGAAGTGCCAGGAGTGATACAAAAGCAAATGGGCATGTATGATAGCAATGAGCAAAAGATCTAGTTCAAGCTACTTGTGTATGGAATTAAGAAAGATTTTAGAAATAACTCTTAAATTCTTGACAGTGGCCGTATTTCACATGTGTGGCTACGGAGGCTGTTCAGTCATTGGGAGCGTTTGCATGATCAGAGCAAAGGATCTTGATTAGAGAGACCAGACTGGACAGAGCAAAGTTGTCAGCTCTCCAGTTTGCTCATCTTTCTACCATTACATTATGAACCTATCTATGAAAGCTGGGATGCAGGGGTTATTCCTTTCTAAAACAGCCCACAGATAAAACTGTAAGTCATCCTGCTAATCCTATCCCTGATTTTTGACCTGCTTTAGGGTTTTCTGTAGCCTTTCATCACCATAGCTGCTTGAAGTCATCTGTATTAAAGTTTTCCTTAGATTTCTTTGAGTTTTGCACTTGTTACCAAACTATGAAGAGCTCTCCTTGGATAGATGAAGGTTTATATTATTCTGTTTTGACTTGATGAGACTGTCATGTTTTTCCATTTTAAATTTTAGTAGTTGCAAGATTTTACAATGTTTCTCCAGATTTAACTTACCAGATGTTTGTCTCATAGCTAGATTCCTTTAACCAAAACTACTCTCCTCAGTTACACTTACATCTAAGGAATGCTACCATCGTGCAGAATATCCCAAGATGAACTCGGTCAGGTAGCTGGAAGCCTGATTATCTTCATTAATTACGAAATGCTATTATTAGAACCATAAACGTGTTTGAACCATTTAAGCCCAGAGTTTATGTAACAGGCACAGTTACCTACTGATAACATTTTTGCCAACTGTGTTATGCCTAGGTAATGTCACCTTAGTTTTGGAGTTGTAAAGGAGGAGACTGAAGTGGAACATACCTAGATAGAAATACTGCTTGATTTGTTCTTTCTGTTGCAGGCTGCTCAGTTGATAAAAACTGAAGTTTGTTGTCTCATTCAAGGAGCACTCTTGAACAAGTAGTGCAGTCTCTATTCAGCCACTTCTTACCTTTTCTGAATTGCATACTCTTTCGAGGTCAGATTTTTGTTCTCTCTGTTTAGTACCTCCCACAAGACAAACAAGTCTTGGTTGACATTTTTAGCCTGGGTTGGGCAGTTGTTCGTCATGCTTTGAAGATCTAAGATTCCAAGGCAGAGAAGCAAATTTGGAAGGAAGAGGGTTTTTTTGTTCAGATTAACCCTGGGAAACAAGTGTACTTGCTAGTGCTGTAGCTAATAGGAAGCAGTAATAGGTGTGGCCAGTGACAAAGGAGGGCAACCACATCACACCTCTAGCTTCTGTACAGATCCTCAGCTGCAGATACCTTTACAACTTCAAAGGCAGCTTCTGTCAGGACTTGCAGTCCCCTTGCCACTCAGCTGCGAGTGAGTGTGAAACTGGTGATTAGACAAACACCACTGCTTCATAGCCCTACAGTGTTTTCCCATGAGGCAGATGATGTTATTTTTCTCAGACCAGTCCTGTTTATTAGCATGAATGAGCTTTTGCAATTTTTTGGATGATTTCAGGAGCAATTATTCATTAGGAAGTAACAGCTACCTTCTGCCAATAGTGTCACAGCTATCAAATTATAGTAATGGATCCTAAATGAGGTTGCAGGATATAGTACGAAGATGATGCTAACGCATACTAATGCATTAAGGTGATACTGAGGATTGCAGGTGGAAGTGGATTTGTGTCAATCCTCTGAGATCGCATTTAGCTTCTGTGTTCTTTGTCCAGCAATAGTGAGAGCAGAGGGAGGAGGCACAGACTGACACTTTGCATGCTTTTTGAGGTGCTTGCAAAGTGTCAAATTCTGTAGCATTCAAGGTGTCCAATATTTTCCTGGGGTTTTAATCCTACAGGTGTTGGATAGAAGCAATGAAATATGGCAACTGTTCAAAAACTGAAGCATTTGTCATGTTCTGTGACATGCTGTGATTGAGTACAACAGAGAGGAGGAGAAAGTTTATCTTTAAAAACAGGTTAAGGAAATATCCTAGTGGTTTATTTTAAATGGAAGAATAGAAGTCTTATTAGAGCTATATTTGAAGATCGATGCAGCCAATTCATGTTTCTGATCTGTGTAATGTTGATTTTGGAATGTGGTGAACATTGCATAGAGGAAGGGTATTTGTTTATATCTAAATGAGGTGGAAAGGGTAGAAAAAAGGAATTTTTAACCATCTCAGATGGTTCTGTCCAGCCTCACCTTAGACCTTTTGGCTATGACTTGGTTTTTTTGTCTGATGTCTGCGTAAGAGGAATGAGAGGAAAAACCTGCTTGTGGAAGTAGGAGTCGGTGAGCTCCAGGGTGGGCTCACAGATGGGAGCTCAAAGGGTGTCAAATAGTCTGAAGAATGAGTGCATGAGAATATCTTCCATGGAGGAATGGCATTGCCAAGTAGAACTGGGTTGAAAGGAAAAATTCTAAGTCACTGGATCAGTAAAAGGCTTTCAGAGGGACTTATTTTTCCCAACATTGCCATTTATGATAAAATTATCTTGTTTAATTCTCAAGTGGAGATTTTAAAAAGGGAACCTTCTTTCCCAGTTTCACTTGTTTTCCCTTATATCACTTTGTAACTTCATGATAAAGTTTTCTGTCATTTTTTGAAAAGACAGTGAAGTTCCTGACCAAAGTAGTAAAATTAAAGGAACATCTTCCTACCCATTGTCTTCCACATGCTGTAGTTACCAGCTAGCCTGTCGTCCTCTTAGTCATAAGCAGGAGTTAGAGGAATCTGAAACAATTTACAGTAGTACTACACCTAGACTGAAGAGCTGCAGATGTATAACAGCTAACCATCAATTTTTTGTTTTAGGAATTGATGTAACTTCAGGTTTAGCTCTTCCCAATTGTGATGGTACAGAAATATTCATAGAATCCCTGCCATGAAGCTATGCTCTGTAATTCTATTGCAGCATCATCAACTCCCATATAGATTTCAGGGATTAAAACCTGCTTCTGATGTGCCTTTATTTGGAGTGAGGCTTTTATTCCTGGAAAAGTTAGTATGCAAACATCCAAATGTAGCAATTAATTTAAGAGGGAGAAGGGAGAAAAATTGGCCAGCAGTTGAAACAAGATAGCTTAAACAGTAAATAAAATAAACAGACTTGGAGCAAATCCAAGGAGGACAGCAGGGAACCAATTCAAGCTGTATCAAACTGGCATACTTTGAAATGGTAATGCTAAGAGCAGTAGTTTATCTAAAGTTTGTTGTTTTTTCTTTTTAATAGTCTTTTTAACCATTTTGCATGTTGGTTAGAGTGGGAAAGAACCAAAATAAAAACAAATGCAAGTCCATTTGCTTTTGCTGTTTGTTCTTGAATCCTGTGGAAGTTGCCATGCTGAGGCCAATAAAGGGTTTCAGGATTTTTGCAACAGCTGTTCAAGCTCTTCCATCTCTTTGCACCGGATGATGGCTCTCAAAAGAGTTAGATCAGCCTTTCCGCTATTTTTTTTTTTTTTTAATTAAATCTGATCATGAAAAGAATAAACTTTGTAACATATTCTGGAGAAAATAAGCTATAATCATGTTTTCTATTTATGTATCAATCTAATTAGCAGCTGTAAGGCTGGGAAGAATGGACAATAGTTCAGGAGAATGTTCATTCATTAAAGTTATAATTAAAGCGGCAGGGAAAGTATTAAATGTATTGTGTAGATCACCTCACAAAGATCTAAGTCTGGCCCGTGCCTGGGACATAGGACAGTAGATCAAAGGTCTAAGACCTATTCCAGCATCTCTCTGCGTGTTATTAGCACATCCTTTCTGTCTAAAGATAATGATTCTTTGCAGATTCAAGGAGCTTTGAAAACTTACAATTTTGCCATGCTAAAAAACAACTACGCTCGGTCAGAAAACATAAAAACTTTGCTGAGAGCAAAATGATTATTTCACTTATTTTTAAACCTTTGTCATAACGTCTTTTCCTGTTCCTAAAACAAAAAAAAAGTGTGCTTGGTTCAGATTATGAACTTCCCATTTATAAGCTCTTCTATTTTAAATGAGGGCCTTTTGGTTACTGGTTTTCATTTGGTGTAGGCATTGCCCATGAAAGCAGCAGAACTTACTCAACAAGACTTGATCCTGGTTTTTTGAATCCTAAGCAGATAGTCCATAAGTGCTCCCCTCAGTGCTGTCCTTGAAGAGACCCTATGGACCTGCCTGGTAGACTGTGTTTAGAACACAGTGATCAGCACACTGCCCAAGGCCCATACCTTAAATTTCTCCTCCATGACCAAGGGCCTCAGAGCTTCTGCAGAGCTTTGCTTGTGCAGGCCTGTGCTTTGTTACTGTTCAATGACTGCTGCTCAGGGCTATGGAGATGTCCATTGAAACAGGTCCTAGGCCTATGTGGTTGTGGCTGCCAGAGGGTTTGTCCACACTGCGTTTGGGGTCTTAACCACAGCACAGTGTTGGTACAACCAGGTGAGTTTAAGGGCAGGTGAGTTTAGTAGGGCAGGTGTTGAAAATAGGTCAGCCTTGGTGTGAGCTCTGTGCAGCCTTGTTTGTGATGCTCCTGAGGCAGAGAGTTAGCTGGCTTAAAATAGCAGTTTTCAAACTCGAAGCTGGGGATGGATGACAGGGCATGAAACATCTTGGGTGGAGCCTTGGAAACCTCAAAGATAGGCTCCTATGCATGTTTCTTTCCATCCCTTTCCCGCACCCTCCCCAGTCGTCCCTCTTGGCAGTCACAGGGGTGTTACAGGGATTTTGAGCCAGTAGCTTTGGGGCTGCTCAGTGCCTGAGGCAGCCTTCCTGATGGAGCCTGCACTGACATGGCCAAGGCCCAGTGGCACTGGATTATGGAAGAAGACGGAAGAAGTAATTCTCCTATGCGTGTTACATAAAATCATTTTTTAAAGAAGTGATGTTTGTGGATATGGAATGTAGTGGCTTGAGGTAGAAGAGGCTTAGTCCAGAGGTGTGGGGAGCTAGCTGCTGGCTTGAGCAGTGCAGGAGGGTAAGAGCTGTTGCCCAAAACTGAGGTGTGAGCTGGGGAGCTGGGCCAGAGCCAGGTCAACAGGCACAGCAGGAGCTTTGTTTGCTCTGGGCAGGGCAGATGGATTTGGAAGGGAAGGCAGAGAAGGAATCAGTACTAAAACAGCAGAGGAGGAGATGCAAGGGATGAGATTTGGGGATAGGCAGAGTGTGGGGCATGTGTGGGCCAGAGACCCACATCATTGCAGGAAGAAAAGACAGCGTGCCTGGGAAAATGCTGTCCTTCCACTCGAGTACATACTCTGTGTATATCTGATGCCCCAAAACGTGGTGTAGAGGATTCTGTAGGCTGTGGTTTCATGAACTGAAGTCTGGTGATAGCAGTAACATCTGAGAGCTCCTGCTCCCGCCTGCTCAGTCCTCTGCTGTGCCACAGCTGTGCTCAGGGTTGTTCGTAAGGTGATGCTGCAAACCAAATAGTCTCTTGTGGGTTTTGTTTAGCCTGGATGAGTTCAGGTTCACAGCACTGGCCCAACTGAAGCAGCAGTGCATTGGGGAGAGGACCAAGGAACTGCAGGAAG
The DNA here is from genome assembly GCA_033124195.1 of Coracias cyanogaster. Classification (NCBI taxonomy): domain Eukaryota; kingdom Metazoa; phylum Chordata; class Aves; order Coraciiformes; family Coraciidae; genus Coracias; species Coracias cyanogaster. The sequence goes on along the minus strand of JAVSBS010011563.1, from coordinate 36,375 downwards.
GCTGTGTCTGAAGTCTGGCATGTGCCAGGCATTACTTATCTCCATTGAGCTCTTGCTATGGTATGTGCTTTTCATCTTTTTATGATTCCATTTTCTTGCTGGCTGGCAACACCTGCCTCCAGCCACCTCTCATGGGGCGGAGCCCATTCTCCCATCTCTACAGCCAGCCAGCAGCAGTTGAGGATTAGAGATGGAGTTCAGCTGGAAGGGTGGGACAGTATCTCCTTTCTACCTCCTATGCAGCATGTGGTACAGAAGACAGAATGGTCTCATCCTGGCTGTTTGGATGTCAGCATTGTCTTCGTTAAAGCAACCAATTACCAAAAAGAAGACATGTATCATGTGAAATCCTTCTGTCCTGAATAACTTCATTAGTGCTTCAGTTTTGTCTTTTGTAGGTGGTGGTTTGATGGTGAGATTTGTACTGTGTTGCTATTCTCTAGTTTGTTTTTTTTTAACAAGAAAGGTGTACTCAGTAGGATAAATTATTCCCCATACATGTGGTGATGAAGAGCAAAGGTGAATGTTTTTGTCTTTTGGAATGCAAAGCAAGAACAGCCCTCTAGTGGTCATGGCTCTAAAAAAAGCGATATGGGGAATTTTCTTCATCTCACCCAAACCGTATTGCAATAATTGCTTTCTCCAGGACTCTGTAGCAAGGAAACAATACACAATGAAACTTTTTTCCCTTCTCCTTGACATTCTTGTGCTTCTGGATGGAGTAACTAAGATAATATTTGCAATTCAGTCATGTAATTGGCAACTTCAGACTGTGCATCTGGGGAGCTTTCACTTAACTGACTTAACTGTGCACGTTAATAATGGCAATTATTTATTGAATAATAGACTACTGGGTTTCTTAAGTAGCTAAAGCACCAAGCTGTGGAACAAAGACTAGCATAAATTACCGTCAACTATATGACACAGTTTGTTCCTGAAACCACAAAATTACGCCTTCATTTTGTTCACTTTTATGTAATTCTTTTCTTTTTTTCTTTTTGAATTCTCCTCAACAGCCCAGTGACTTCTCGGTATCTCTAAAGGCATCAGGGAAGAACAAACATTTCAAGGTGCAGCTCGTGGACAATGTCTATTGTATTGGTCAGCGTCGCTTTAATACTATGGATGAGTTGGTGGAACACTACAAAAAGGCTCCCATCTTCACCAGTGAACACGGGGAAAAGCTATATCTTGTGAAAGCACTTCAGTGACATTGAAGATGGACTTGGCCACCTGGGCCTCTTACAACTTACAAGCCTTAGGTCCTAAATTCACTTTTATAGAGCAGAGCAATATCTGAAGCAGGCTTAAGGAATAGGCTCTTTCTAAAGTGTTTGCTCTGTTGGTTGCTGTTTGTCCTTTTTTTTTTTTGTTTTGTTTTGTTTTTTGTTTGCCTCTTTTTGTGTTCCGGTTCTGTTAATCTCTGACCACCTCTCTTCAGGTTGAGAGCTTCCCTTGGGTGGCCGTGGCGAGCACTCACCTTCCCAGCTGAGTTCAAAACTCCCCTCTCCTGTGTACGTTTACATAGTTAGCTCAGATCAAGGAGGGGCGTTTTCAATTCAAACCAGTGTTAATCTGTTCAGATCACTCACACAGGCAGAACTCTCTGTTCAGAGACATCAGGCACAGTTTGAATGCACTGAAGCTGCAGCTGCTTAAGTGAGAGAGAGTAGACGTGACAGTTGTGGCTGTGAGTTCTGTGGCTATATCGCTTACCGAGTAGTATATTACAAAAACTCCTAGTTCCTAGAAGCACTCTTTACACTGTACTCTGCTATTACATTGCCTCTCTGACTCTTTGTAAAGAGTACACTAATTAAAAGCATTTTGTAATAGTACTTCTTAAACTACTATGGTAAGATTGTAGTAAAAGAAAACTATCTAGTGTATTTTGGTCTGTAATTGCAACAAAGAGAAATTTTATTTGAAAGTTGATTACTAGAGGAAGAATCATTGAATTGTAAAGGCTGAATGTTTTGGTAATCTGCAACCAAATGTGCCATCCACATAATGCTTTTCTCTCTTGCCCTTCTGCTTGTTTGAATTAAACGATTATGTATTTAATTCTCAAAGTAATATGTATCTGTAGCTGATTGTTGACACTAATACAGAAGATTAATAAAAACTGATCTGGGGACAGGGTGGGATGGGCTACCAACACTATATATATATTTGCTTTACGGAAAGAAATCTTCGGGTTTTACAGAGGATGGCGTGGTTGGTAGGAAGAGACACACAGAATGTTTATGAAGAAAATGCATTTTTCTCTTTTCTTTACATTTAAACTCCTTTATGGTTTAAATATACAGTCTTTAGATGGCACATTCCTGAGATTGAAGAAGAGATCGTGAGATCTCAAAATCTTGCATACTCAGTTTTTTGGATATTGTAATAAAAAAGGTATTATGTCATGATGGAGTACTGGATTTATCCTTGGGTGGTAGTCCTGGTGTTGCTTTAGCAAGGTGAAATAGAGTGAATAATTAATTTGTTTGTCTTGGAATTTGTATGGCCTAAAAAGAAGACTTCTGTGACTGCAGAGGACAGTTCGGTATGAGGCAGTGTCTAATGAGCTCCGTGTTACTTGTTTCTGTGATAAGTTAAGTCCATTCATAGCTTTAATGAAAACTGCAAGATGGAGCTGTTTCCTGGTACCTTTTTGCTATTAAACCATGTTCCTTGCCTGTTCTGTATTCAGCTAGTGGTAGTACAACTACCTCTGTGCATAACACCAGCGTAGCTTAAGCAGACACCAGTGCTGCCTGACTTGCTTTGGTGTAAATTTTACCACTGCCAGGAGACTGCACTGGTATGTCTGCAGGTGAATTGCAGTCTTGCTCAGACCTGAGAGGCAAGTACAATTTTAAGTTCTACATACCTGTTATTCTCCCACCACTCCTGACATCTTATTTCTATACAGTCATCTGAATCAACAACTGTATTTTCATCAACAACTGTGTTTTTCTGTATGTGCATTAACTAAAATTGGGCAGTGACACTTCTGCTTAGTCCAACTTAATGAAGAAAAGCAGTGATTCAGAGCAATCCAGAGTGGTTGTGCATTGTCCTGAAGAGCACCTACCAGTGACTGCCTTCTAAGAAGATAGAAGCTTTCCTTAAGAAGTTGGTGAGAAGTACCAGTTGTTCACAATCTACCTACAGAAGGACTCCACAGTGGGCTGCTATTTAAACTTCAGAAGTGATTCTGCAGAGAATGTAGGGTGGGCTGCTATTTAAACTTCAGAAGTGATTCTGCAGAGAATGTAGGGTTTTCACCTTCTAATACTTAGCTCTGTCTTTAGGTGAATCTAAGCATGTACCTGAGTATGGCAATGACATTAAGAAATTCAACTCTATGTTGTACAAGCATTTTCAGGTTTGAGTGAATTGCTTTTCAGTCTCATTGACTCTTTGTAGTATTTGGAAAAATGATATATGGGAATGGTTTTCCTTTTCAGTAAACTCATTACTGCAATTACTCCTTTATGCCCCTTGTTCATTTTTCTGAAATGTTCCCCATGTTTTCTGTTCAAGGAGCCTTCATATGCCTCTTGTGATCCCTTTTTTTCTTTGTTCTTTTTTTTTAATAGTCCTTTTTTACAAGCTCTGTTAGTTTCTAAACCCTTTCTAGTCTTAGTAGCTTACAACTAAATCAAATAAGACATAAAATTTAAGTATTTACCATATGCTTTATATTTTAATGGTTTTATCAAATTACTTTTGGGGGGGTTCTGTTACCTCATCCTCTGTAAACAGCTTATGTGTATTGAGGTGTGAATTATTCAAGTATTGTGTTTTGGAAGCAGTTAGCTAATTTATGGCCCAGCAGTGTGAATGCTTAGCTCAAGTTACTTTTTTTTTTTCTTTCTTTTTAACAAGCCTCATCTTGTTTTTGGCTCCACTGTATTTAACCATCATGCTCTCCATTCAACAGACTCGTTAACAGTTCTTCAGTTGTTCTCATCTTTACTAACTGAGATAAGTTTCTGCAAGTTTGCTTGCTACCTTTTTGACCTCATTTGTTTGATTGGGCCTAAGCATTAAAATCTTCTACTAACTGCTTAATAAAGGGGCAATAGACACAGATTTTATTTTCCTATTTTATACATGCCTGTCTGTCATTTGACGAAAACCCCACCATTATTTTTTGACTGCTTAAAGCTTCTTTCTCAAAGCTTGGGGTTGGAGACATGGGGTTTTTTAAGGTGAGAGGAATTGTGATGACCTGAGTTTCTTCACCTGCAGTTTTCATTAAAGGCTCAAATAATTTCTGATGGAGTAGAAGTTGTGATTTTTCTTTATGGTATTCAGTCTGACTTTTCCCATCATACCTGGTTTGTGTCAGTGCATAAGTTGTGCTTTTAAGTATTATTCCTGTACAGCTGTTAATGTTTTCTTGCCTTGCTGATGTTTACATAGGAATGTGCATGAATTTTCTGAATCCATAGTTGCTGTATTTTCCATACAGTGGCAGGAGTTTAAGATCCATGTTTTCACTTTGGAAGCTTGTTGACAAGCTCCTTCTTCCAGTTGTCTTGACTATTTGTGGTATCACCAAATAGCCCTACCGTGAGTAGGCACAAAAACACAGTCAAAGTCCTGTCACTTCTGAACTTGCACACCATAGCCCATGTGTTCTGTAGCACTCCTCTTCTGAGGATTTTTTAAAGGGTGCTGTGCTAGCTGTTATTCATAAGTACCTACAGTGTAGTCCTTTGTCTCAGCTTTTATACTGTCCAATATTAGGAAAGTATGTGCGTATGACACGTTTTCCAAGGGGTAGGGAGACTAGTGTTACACCTGCCACTCCAGAGCGGTGTGTAGCCACGTGCCAACTGGGACCTGATGCTCTTTGCACAAGAGCCTCCTACGCTGCCATGCTACTGTTACTGATGGTAGTATTTGGCCAGAAACATTGGAGATCTTCAAGGTTTACACTGATTTGCAGATAAATGCACAGAAGCTTCTGCACAGATCCTGAGCCAGGCAGCTGCTAGCCAGATCCAAATTGGAAGAAGCATGAACCCATGGCATGGTGCTGAGTCTCAGACTGAGAGTCTTGCAGAGAAGTACAGCACAAACGCTCAATACAGCTGTGAGGTGTTCAGCTGGCTTGGGGCGTCTGTCAGCAAAGTACAGCACAGCTGGGTACCAGGTAGCCATGGCTGACCTGATACAGTATTGAGGGTAGTCATGTATTACGCGAGGTCAAATTATTAAGGGAGTAATCAAAGAGTGAGACAGGAGAGGCCAGGTAGACTCATATGGATCTGCTGTATTATAAAAGCAAAGGGTTTACTTAATCTTTGCTTTTGGGGAGCGTCTTCTCTCCCCAGTAATGATGTGCGGTTGGGTAATTAATGGGAATATGGACTCTGTGAATGAACTCTAAAGTCCCACTCCTGTTTAGTGCTCTCTATTCAGATATTTTTTTGCTCGTAAACTTATATGAAATCCTTAAAGTTAACAGTTGTTTTTCCAGGCCTTTATTGCAGCTTTTCTGTACTGTAAATTTTGCTGTCTCGTTTAATGATTTCACTAAGGGAAAATAGAGAGCTTCTACATTTAGGACAATAACTTTTATTATAACAAAAAGTTGAAGCGCTTTAAAAATACCACCATACAATTTTACATACAAAAATGAGTCAGGTTTTGCCTAAATTTTAAATCAAAGACTATAAAAGAAATCACACTTCTTTTGGTTTAGGTCTGGCCATTTACGTGGCAAAAGCTACTAAATAACTGCAAGGGCTTTTGTTCCTTCTTGGTCTTAAACTAGGTAAATGAAACCTGTGCAGTCTCCAGAATCTGAATCTGATGAGCTCTGTTTTCTTACTCCAGTGGGATGGGATGACTCATTTTTAGATGGAAACTTGTTAACATATTTACACTGATAAGCTGGGAAAGGTGTATTGCTAAAGTCACTCTTAGCTCTCAAAATGTGGTAGGAACAGTACCTCCAAAATTCAGTGCCTTTTTTAAGGAGCGGAAAAGTGTAAACCAGCAAGAGCACAAGGTGCACAGTCCTGCATAGCGTTATAGATCCCCTGCACCACGTGAAATGAAAGGTTTCAGAGTAAAAAGAAGATGTGGATAAATGGTGCTGTTCATTCACCCATTGCTCCTAGATGGAATAGACTTTTAAGTAACAAGTAAACCAGTAGTGCAATGCTAATCTAGAAAATATACTGCAGTTGCAGCCCAAATGTGCACCAACTTTCATATGTGATAACAATGCCTAATATGTGTAGGTTGTTGTGCTCGTGTCGTGCAAAAGCAGCAGCTTATTGTCTATTTCTCTATTTTAGGTGGGTATTAATATCTAAAGCGGTTGGAGATAGTTCTAGTTTGTTAGGAAGTCCAACATACTGAATGTTTTTTGACCTAAACTGAAATTAATGTGAAATATAATCTATATATAATATACTTGGAACTATAATATTTTCTGGTCGTTGGCCTGCCTCTGGAACGCTATGCTATTTTTGTATTTTAAAATGCTTTTTTTTCTGGCATATTGTTGATGTTTCTTTTCTTGCTATGAAATAGATTTTTCTCCTCTGTTGTTACTTGAAATATCTACTCAAGTTCATACAGAAGCTGACTAACAGAAGTGGCATGTATCCATTGACAGACAAGTTTTTCCTTGCATTTTCTTTCGTATGTGGTAATATTAAATGTTTTATGAGTGGGAGGTTAAAAAAAAGACTCTTTACCTTGACAAATCATCTTCAGCAGTGAGAGTCCACAGTTATGAGGAAAAAGTAACAGGTAAGAAATGTTTTTTGTTTTTTTTTCTTAAGTGAATTGAATTTGGAATTTAGGTTGCTATCATATGGCACTAGTGCGGGAAGTATTACAAAGGTTAACAGGGTAATGCTGGGTTGGTGCAGCTTAATGAAGGAATTGATGGGTAAAATTGTTAGTATCCTGTTTTAGAAAGTAGCCATAGTCTTCAAATGGGGAAAACTGTGATTTTGGGAACTTTTTTGTTGATGGTTGGGTTTTTTGGTTTGATTTCTGAGCGAAGACTGCAAAAGAAGTGTCTTGCTCCAGTTTTCAAGCCAAATTTTGCTTCTGAGCTTTTGTCTAGGAAGCATCATCTATTTGGGTATGAGCCAGGCCACAGAAAGAATGTTAACTGGAATTATTCTCCCAGCTGTAATTGAAACTGTGGTGGTGAATAAAGGGTTACTTTTTTTAAAATTTTGATCTCCATTAGATTGGATATATACATCTATAGGGTAATTAATTAGTGGGTTCCGTGGGTTACTGACTTAGCTTTTCACCTAGGTTCAACTCCATCAAGTTAAAATAAGCTCAATGATTTTTTTGTTGTTGTTGTTCCTTTTTATGTTGCAGAACCAGTAGTGCATTCAGTGCAATTATAATTTGTAATGCAAAGAAGCCCTTCAGTTGTGGGCAGCTGGTATGTTTGGAATACTAAGTCCATAGATGATGATGATAATAAAGCCATAAAGAATCGTGGGTAAGGGCACCAGCAGACAGGCAGAGAGAGCAGGCTCCGGGGATCACAAAGCAGGTATCTGAGTTTCTCTGTGGAGAATTAGGATGTTTATTTTCATTTGAATATGCATAGATAGTTTGTACAAGTGAAACTTAACCCTTTTTTGGTGTGCAGTCTTTATTCAGAAGTAAATTCCAGGAATTAGCATTGCAGGAGGGAAGTGGATCTTGAAGCCCTACGAAAGATGAAGCATACAGCTGTTTGTAGCACCTTTCCTACAGAAAATCTTTCCAGGTTTGTATCCCAGTGAAAATTGGGATACTCCTCTGTGTTGCTAGATTTTGCACTGGCATTGGCCCAGCTTTGTGCTGGCATAACTTGTCTCCACTAAAGATGGGGTAACTGTGATGATGTTAGAAGAGATTTCCATAACATAGTCAAGGCTCTTGTGTAACTGGCTTGGGCTATAGCAGAGTTCAAGGTGAAGAGAAGAGCAAGTTGAATGAGTGTTCACCAGTAACAGAGCAGTGCTGTGGAAGAACTCTTTTAATTTGGTTATTTTTGTCCTCTTCCCTTACTACTAATTCCACAGTGGGTGCTGATATTACCAGTGTTTGAGGTTCTGTGCTAATAAGGCACTGAGTTGTTTTGCTAACAGGTAACTTTGATCACACTTGCCACTTTTGTGGCTTGTCTCTGTGAAATCATTCTGCTATGGAATTCCAGGATGGTTTAAGAGAAAATACATCATTTCTTTTTAGCTGGCATTTCTGATGCGGTATATAGCACACTGATGTTGTCAGCCTTCTGATGCTCTTTGGTGTAATATCTTCTGCAAAAATGAGAAGCCTGAGCATGTTTCAAAGGTTGGCAATCTCAGCTCAGTCCTTTGCCATGTGGTGTTTACCAATCACCATGTTTGGTGATTACCAGTCATGGGCCCCTTGGTGGCAATATCTCATGGCTTTTAATGGTGGTCTTTGAGATTTGTCTCCCTAAATCATTGTGGTTTTCTTTTTGCCTTCCTATGCATCTGCCTGGGGAGTCCACTCACTTTCCACAAAGTCTCCTTGCCCGCCATTCTGAAACTTTGTGGACCACTTGAAACAACAGTATTTCCATGCAGTGTTGGCTTAATGGGAAATAATACCCTTCTTAATGAATTGCATGATCCTGTGACAGGGGAAATAAGAACTGAAGCTGCTTTCCTACTTTATGCTAGTTCTTGCAAGCACTTCGTGATAATGGAATGAACTCTGGCTGTTCTTTAGAAAAGAAAAAAAGGAACAGGTTACCGTTCTGGTTTAAATCAAATCACTCTGTAAATGCTTGTGAATCACTTTAAAACTGTAGGAATGGAGGAGCTCATTACATAATGCAATGCTAGGAACTACTTTACCAATGGAAGGAGGCAACTGCCTGCCTTATCATTAGCAGAACGTTAAGTCTGCAGTATTCACAGAATTTTTCAAAACCAAACTCAGCTGCCTTCAGAAACCTATTGAAAACCGATCTATGCACAGTTCTGAACCTTTGAGGATATCGCACCACACAGTCATCTAGCTTGAATTTTTGTAATTTTTCTGATAGCTGTAACAATTCTACTTTTATTACTCAGATGAGTGAGTTCTTCATGTGTGTTTTCTAGTGCAGTTGCATGTGGTCTGGAATCACTTCCATTCAAGCTGGTTGAGTTTCCAGGAATCCTGCTTGTCCTGCGCTTTATTCTTCTGCATTGCCTTTCTGCCACATTTGCACCTGGTCTCCTCCTCCACCTTTTCTTCTTTCCCCTCTGTTTTCTCTTCTGCCCTAAAGCTTCTCAGGTTTTACAGCTCCATCTTCCTCTCTTCGGTTGACTCTACTCTGCTGCCATTTCCATCCTTTGATGTTTAGAGCCTCCCTAATGAACAGGAAAAATTGCTATACCCCACGCCTCTGCCTTATACATCCAGGTTGCAGAGAAGCATGCCCACTTCCCCAGGTGGAGCTGTTTTTGTGCTGTGGGCACAGCAAGCAACAGGCCATCAAGCGACTGTATTGCTTGAGCAAACCTGTTCTTATTGATTACAGAGGTGGTTTGTTGGACAGTGTAATCCCAGCCTAAGTCAGCAGCTTGACTTTTGTGCTTCAGTGCGTGCGTTTTCACATTTGAAGGCCTGATGCTCAAACAGACTAAGCAGCTGTGACTCTGAAATGGAGATGGGATAATGACACAGTTTTTCTGAGTATTTGCCCAAAATGTCACACAGTGTACTCATCAAAACAGGCCCAGTACAATTATTCTGTTGCTATTTGGGGAGGATTGCCTACCCTTCCTTTCCTGCTTTTGCTGAAGTTTTTTCTCCCGGACCTAATAGATGGTATTTTCTGGTACTGAAGAGTAAAAACAGGAAGGATTCCTCCAAGAGCGCTGCAATTCAGCAGTGGCAGTTTTTGTGAGATCTGATTTGCTTGAAGTGGTTCGATGCATAGTTAGACTGACATAGCAGAGTTGTTATGCTGGCATGTAACTATAACATTGTGTTGTAGCTGTTAATGACAGTTCATAGTGTTTATTGAGACTGTTATAATTATGGGATCTGCCATAAATCTTCATTCAAAGACCAGAAACTGTAAACAAAGCCCTTTAATTAAAAAGGGGAAAAAAGTACCCGCCAGCCCACGTCCAAAAGGAAGGAACAGCTCAAGCTGAAGAGAGCAGCCAAACTACTTGCTGTGTTCTGTACAGTGATGATGGAGAGCAGACAAAGAGCATACACCAAGGAGCCGTGGAAATGAGATATCATAAAAGGGCTGGTGACAGATAACGCTATTAGAAGTGTGCTCACCCATGCTGATGTGATGATACACATATGTTGGCACCAGCAAGGAGGGAAGTTCAAACGGATTGCACAAGGCCTTTGCTAAGGGACCAGGCTCAGCAGGCCCAGGCCAGAGGAACTTCACTTTTGTTCTGAAGCACTTCTTGCTTTTTCTCTCGAGATGCAGAGACTGGGTATAAACAGCAGTGGGCTTGAATAAGCAGCCTGACTCTGCTTCTGTGGCAGGAAAGGAAGACATCCCCCTTGTCCTGGATCAAGTGTATATGTGCACACGTATTTACTTTCCCTCCATTTAAAAGATTTCTTCAAATTTGATTTATTACGGAACTAGCTTGCTTATCCTTTCAGAATCAGTGCACACCTTTCAATAGCAGAGTGATCTCTGGGGAAAGGTTTGATTACATTTGAACAGGAGTGCAGACTTGCCCTAGACTGCACATGGGTGACTAATCCTTGATGAGCTCAGTGCTCTCTGAAGGGAAAGCCAATGACGGAACAGTTATAGTTTGTGCCCCTGATTGCATTAAAAGTCCTCTATTCTCCCACCTTCCCCACCACACTGATTACTTGGGGACGCGTATCCCTTTGGCTTCTGCAATCTGTTTTGCCGCCCTGGTGCTTGTTCATATTTATTCCAACTTTAAGTCTGATGCTTGGAAAAAAAAAACCCTTGAGCCTGCTTCTCCTCACACCAGCCTTTCCCACTGAGTATGAAAAATAGGCTGTACTTGTGTAGTTGTACACATGCCAGCCAGGAAATCTGGTTGTCCACTGCCAGGAGAGTGTCACTGTTCCAGGTGAACATGTTGCCTGCCATCAGCGTTCAGAAAATAATGGATTGTTCCATCACCAGTGGAGGAGCAGTACTAGACTCTGTTGGCCCTTATGTCATTCCACATCCACATGGATATGAGTTGGATTGCGAGCTGATGATGTGTAAAATTTGATGTGGAGAAGTAAAATATGGTGCATGTCCATTCTGAATTGGGTCTTTTCAATGCAGAGGTCTCAATGGCTGTGCTGGCTCTCCTATAACCATACAGTTATAACAGTAAACTTACCAGTACACCTATGTTAGGGTTATGTAAGGGCTTAAGAGCACTGAAATTCACTGTGGTGCTTCCGTTTCTAAAGCAGGAGAACCTGTTTCAAAAGCAGTGAATCTAGACTAAAATACACCTTTCTTGTCAGTGATATTGACTGACCCAGTCTTTTTGCTGCTTCCCCATCAGTTGTGGGGCATTCTGGTTGGGACCCATCTCCTTCCAGGCGGGATAGATAGAAGTGAGTTATGAACTTGTAGCGTGGTGCTCTGAACTAATTTTTCCCTGGGCTTTGGACTGCTGTGCTTCCCAGTGACAAAAACCACATCTATCATCTACTGGCCCGAAAAATGAAATGGAGATGTTTTCCCAGAAGCATGTATCTGTGTCAGCAGAAATTACTAAGAACAGTATTTTGAAATTAAGCTGTGATAAATTGCAATCTAGACAGCTAGAGATTTTCCTACTCATCTAAGATGACAGATAGCCAGGTGCTGCAAAAACAGGGAGAGTTCATGGATATGCTTCTTTCTCTGAATGTCATTTGCTCTTCGTGTAAGCCTTTGCCTTTCCAGCCCATGGTAAAGTTTGATAGTGCTTCCTCCACACCTCATTTCTTGCCCTAGAACTCAGAACACTGGCCAGTCTTAGAACTGTCTTCTGGTAAATGCTTACAATTTGCACTAACTGCTTGCGTTGAATATACGGACTTATTAAGATACTTCAGCAACATTCTTGTGTAATTATGCAAGCACAGACACAAAATTGCTGACCCTCAGTGATGCTGCCTATGGTGGTGCTGGTAAGCACACGTGTGCTTTTTCTTTTAGGTGTTAGAACGTTATAGCACTCAATATTTTTTACACCTTTTTGTAGACTTCTAGCTGGCCCTTTCTGTATGTAGCTGCTTTCCATAACTGGATACTGTTTGCAGTTTTATATCCTTTATCTGGCACCCTCATTGTTACTTTTATCATGCTTTGGTTTTTAATGGGCAGTGGCCACAAACTGAGACACAGAAAGAGAAAATTGTTTGCAAAGAGCCTTGCAACATTACACAATAACCACAAAGAGCATCAACATTTACTTTGCATGTTTTCTAAGAGCTTATACTGAGACACGCTAAAATTTAAAGGAAAGATCAAAGTGACTAGACTTGGCTTTGGATCAAACTCTAATACAATTCATTTCTTATTGACTTTTTTTTATATCAGGAAGTACTAAGGCACTTACCCCTATGATTTTAAGAGACCTAATTTTAGAGGATAGAAGGGATTAGAAATGTTAACTTCTGTTCCAGAGCAGCTGACTGAATTACACATCTGTATTTTCTAAACTACTATAGGCAAAGCATATTTACTTTAGCAATCTTGCAAAAAGGATAAAAAATGGAGATTGTGCCAAATCTGCAAAGAAAATGTCATATGAAAGAGGATTTCATGCTTACTGTGGTATCAACTATTGCACTGTTCTTTAGCTGAACCTTACTTCCTAGGTTTCCTGCTATAGAATTGCTATGGCTTTCCCCAGATATTCTGCTTATTAAAATTCAGCCTGCCAACTCCAGAGCTCCCTTTCCTAATGTTATTTTATACTAGCTAGAGGAAAATTGTTTAAGTGATACATACATTTTTAATGGACAAAACCTTCTTACTATTAAGAATTTAAAGAGTATTATCTTATTTCTGGACTTAGAAACCCCAGGTTGGAGAAGAAAAGGATGCTATTGCTTTCTTGGTTTATTTCATCTTTCAAATAATGTTCCAGCTCTTCAAGGAACACTACCGTATTGCTGTGCCTGCGCTCTTGGACCTTACATTCCTATCCCATTTGGATTTTTCAAGTTTTGTTCATCTATAATAAGTCAGCATTAAAGAATAAACTCGGTGTAGAAACACACTTTCCCTCAGTCTTCTGGAATTACATAGCAGCTAGTCCCTTGGCATGTTACCAGTTTTGGGACTTGTTTTCAAGATAGTTACTTATTGCATTATTGTAGTGAAAACTTTATTGATAAATGAATGACTTCAAAGGGTAGATTATGAGCGGTTAGCTTCAATTCGTTCATCTCACGGGTTTTGATGTTTATCTCTGTGACAGTATAGTGATATAACGCAAACCTTAGCTAAGGTTTGGCAGTTTGTTCCTCTTGGATTCTCTTTGTTCCAGCTTCTCAGTCCTTGATGCTTAGTGATGTTCCTTTCTTCTCTGCTGGCTGGATTCACAAGCTTATTGCAGTAATTACTCTGGAATTCGTTATAAGATGTTTATGATCAGAGCTTGGCTACTTAAAGAAAAGAGCAGTGAGTGTTTCCGGGCAGGGATCAGGTTCTGACAACTGCTTGCAAAAGGATTTAACAAGGTTACACCTGTTTATCTACTGCAAGCTGGTCTTTTTTTCTTTCTCTTGCTGCCATTTTCCCACGTCTTCAGTGATTCACAGCCTCCTACACTGCGGTCCACTGGGACTGCCAGAGATGACTTTGTTATTAGATGATGTTTCTTGGATGACCCAAGTTTTCCTTGTAATCTGATTCTATCAAGGGGATGGTGTTAGGCCTCTGGGACTTTTGGGAATAGCTTGCATTGCATGCACTCAAGGGAAGCTTGTTCCAAGTGACCTAAAAGCTTGAAAGTCTCAGAGCAATCACCAGTTTTGAGTTGTGGCCTCCAAAACATGAATTACTGAAGTGCTCAAGCTATTTTGGATGAGTCTGCTTGTTCCGTGCTTAGCTCTCCTGCTCACCTCTCCTCTAGTCCCAAGCTCCTCTGGTGCAAGCAGGGTCACGATCCTGTGTGGACATGGAACACCCATGTCAAAAGACCCCCAATGTTTATACCGTCTCGATTCTTTCACTGTTGTGCCCTTCTGTTATGTCTGTGTGCTTAGTATCTGAGATTTCTTGATCACACATAGAACAACAAGCACAACCATGGGGCCTGCTTATGAGATACTGTTAAAAAGTCTGTACAGACTTCTGCTTGTCTTGGATGTGTAAAAGTCCATAGGGTGGTATTTTTCCATTTTCTAATTATGAGAACAATAACAAATCACAAAATATCACAAGATTGCTTCTGTACACTGTATACACTCTTTGTAGACACCCCACCCCTCAAAAAAAAAAAAAGAATTTAAGAAGGAATTAGAAATATAAACGGTACTGTGTATTTTCTGCCATTGGCTTCTTAGAGCTCCCATTTCTTCCACATGCTTTGCAGCACTAAGAAGTATAAACAGAGCTAGTCTTTTCCTTTTTCAGTGCTGCTTAGACAGTGTATCCCTCTGCTACTCAAATTCCTTGCCAGAGTTACCAAGCGGTGAATTGCACTAGTGAATGGACGGACGTTCATTCACTTGAAATTGCATTGATGCTGCAAAACTGTTTCCTCTAGGCCACTGATTTCCTGTCATTCAGGTCATAAGCAATGTTATTAATGATTTATTTTTGCTGTTGATCTGAGCCACACTCTAGTCTGTGAAGAAGGGTGCGGAAGATATTAAATACAAATCTGAATGGTGCAATTCTCTCTTAAGGTACATGTCATAAAGATGCCAGGGGATTGATTCCCTTGATGCTTCTGCCTCAAATGGGATTTAATGTGAGCCAAGAAACTTCAGCTGATGTTCAGTGTTTTATTGTGTGTCACATAAGCCCGGAAACTTTCTTCGTGAGGGCTGTGCATGGTCTTGACTGATGAAATATTTCACCCACTTCAACAGTGGGAGGTTTTTTAATTAAAGAGAATAGGTAGCACGTACTATATCAAACACGTACTTTAATTCTGAAAACTTGGAAATGAGAATTAATAGATTCATGCAGAAGCGCGCTTACAGGGGATTAATGACTTTTGTTAAGCTGGTGATTATTCATTTCCATTTGAATATATTGCTCTGAGAACACACTTGGGATCCAAAAAATTAAAAATGGAGATGTGAGGGCTGAAGGGTGGGAAGGTCAGGACAGAAATGTGTTTCCCTCCAGTGGCACAGAATTAAAAGCCCTTGGCTGATGCTTCAAGTAACTGTGACTGTCATTTCAGCCCTGCAATGTTCTGCTCCATTTTCAAGCATGCTGTAATACCAGGAATAGGGCTTCAAGAGACCAGTAAAAATAAAGATGTGAAATATTAAGAAAAGCCGTATTGTATGTCAGTGGTTGAGGGAAAACTCAATGAAGGCTTGCACGATGTTCACATGGACTTTGGTGTCATCCAGCTCTCACTGACATCCAGTCTTACAGGCTCAGAGGCTTGGATCAGACCTAATTTACCTGGATTATCAGCGCAACCTCTTTGCTCATGTCTTGCTTCATCCAGGATGAAAGAAACTGCCTCCCAGTTATAGGCCTGAGATTTTAAATGAATGGGTAGTAGTAAGAGATGTAAGTAAGACCTTTTTAAGGAGGTGCCCTGTAAAGTAATACTTGAAGAAAAACCCAATGTAGGGTAGAACAAGAGAAAGCCAAGATACTCGAGTGTGAGTTTTTGATGTAGCAAGAAGGATAGGAGGGTGACAGGAAAGATCAGGAGGAATGAGTCTCGACTGATACTCACACAGAAAAGGAAGAACATTAACTCAGATCTATTGATTGGGATTGATACGAAAGTACCAATTCTTTCTTAAGCACAACTCTGCTGTCACAGCTGTTTGGTTACTAATGTCTCTTCCAAACAGAAGACATTACCTTAATGCAGAGAGGCTGCTGTAAGCTGCAGGCATAACTGAGGCTCTGCCATGTTCTCAACCACAGTTACATGCTTTTTTTTTTTCTTAGTGTATTTTTATCTGTATTATTTTCTCCTGAATGTTTCTACTGATATTCAGACTTCGTCAATAGTTACTGCTCACGTTAAATGGTAGGGAAGAGTAAAAACCTAAATGATTGTGATGGGAGGCTCCTTTCCCCCACTCTTGCAAAATTGTTATTGGCAACAACTGAAATACAAGAGAAGCACAAAAAGGCATATGAGGGGTTAAAAAGACAATGTAAGTGGCTGCAGAACAACATCTTCCCCTCAAATAAAATGCTCTCATCCACTAACCATCTATCTCAGTCCTCATTAAAGTTAGTGGGAGCCTTTCCATTAACTTAAAAGGATATTGGATCAGCCCCAGATCCTCCATGCTGGGTGTAACGGGCACAGTCTTTAAGCTCAGAGGTGAGTGGAAGGAATTTTATGACTGAAGAGTCTGTGTGAAATCCCAACCTTCTGGAATCCAATGGTGAAACTCCCATTAACTTCATTAGCGCTGGGATTTTGCCACTAGACTCAGCATGAAGTGAAATCAATGTGGTGAGAGACAGTGGGATGTTTGACAACAGAGATGCTAGCTGTGTTTTTATCCACTGCTAGAATGCCTAAGAGTAAACTATTTTCACTGTTAAAGTTTCATGCTGCCGTTTCAGTGGCAGTAGGAGTGAATTGAGCCTGACCACAGCTGCCTGACTCTTATGGAGAGAAATTCTGGCATGGCACCTGGCATGGGCTTTCCTTGCAAAAATGCTCCCTCAGGAGTTTTCCAGTTTATCCAGAGGTGGCTGTATCTAATATGCAGCAGATACCTGGAATATAGTACACTTACATCCAGCAGCAGAGACCATGCCTGTGGTCTGTACCCAGGTAGAAGAAAGCATGAAGCAAGAGTTAAAATAAAAATAAGGAATTTGGAAGAAAATAAGCTTCTTAGAAGGTAATGAGCTGTACCCATCCAGCTGTGCTATCTGCAGGGAAATGATGTATTTTTGAATTGGAAGGAGATGTGTGTGTAAGGAGGGAAAAAATGATTGAAAACACATGTGAATTGAAAGGATTTTCATGAGACTCTCCCCCAATCTGAAAACTGTCCATTATAATAATTGCAATGTAAGCCCCAGAAATATGCTGCAGTGTGAGGCCTGGAGGGCTTGCAAGCAGAGATGAATATAAAAAGAGGGCACTGGAGTTCAGGGGTAGGTCAATACAATGATGTTTTTTAAGCAACCTAGTACAGGATTTTCTAGAAAGGGTTGAAAATCTTTTTCCCTTAAGGCGTTGGAGTTGAACTCTGAAACCCAAGGGCTGCAAAACCCGGTTGCTTTCAAAACTGTTTGTGGTTATCAGTATCTAATCCTGGCCTGCTTCCCAACCTTGGGCTGCCTTTGAAGTATCACTACTGAAGGCTCTCTGTGCCCCTCCTCTGCCCTAGCCTGCTCCCTAAGCAGGCTCCAAAATGGAAGGGTTTGTTTGAAGCACAAGATTTGCCTTTTATTTGTTTGTGTTATCCATGGGTATTAGCAGCACCTTCTTTGAAAGACACGGACATGTTAACAAGGTGATGCTTAACGGAGATCCCTAAAATAAGAAGCCACTGGCTTTAGGCTCCCTGTGTAGCTGCCAGAGATCTTTGTTCCTAAGGAGAGCACGTAGACCTAGTTGCTCCATTGTAGTGCCTGTGTTTAAACAGGCTGCCTGTGTGTCTGACTTCGCCTGGGGTTCAATGGTTCATCCCTTCAAATACTGTTTTATTGGTAATGCCAGTGTGTCATTCATGTAGAGAATCAAAGGGAACATTTTTTTCCTTCTCCTTTTCCATGTGATAATGCTAAACGTGGTTCCCCCCTCCTACTCCCAAATCAATTTCTCTTTCTGGAGCATCCGGAGTGCATGACTTCATCTGCTTGATTATCTCGAGCCTTGGGAATTCTGGCTTTGTCTCTGAAACCACCAGAATATGCTGAGCAAACATGGCTCCTTGTCAGGCTGCATCAGGGCTGGTGGTTAAAGCCTCCTGTGCAAGAAAACTTCCTAGGAGCTACTTTTCAATGAGATCATCTTTAACGATACAGGGTTGTCTTATTTGGTGAACTGGATTGAACACGCGGGCAGTATTATGGCCAAATAACAGAGCTGTTGTTTCCAAATGTTTTTGTAGCTTTCTAGGATTCCTTTTTTGCACAAAAGTGGGCATTCATTCTTTGTTACATTGCAGCTTCGTCTTTCATGCTGATGACGTAGTTTCTGTCATTGGAAGCAGTTCCAATAAATTCTGCAATGGATTTTAAAAATGTTATTGTGGAAGGGGTGTTTTTTCTCTGAGAAAGACATAGAGCTGTATCTCTGACATTGCAAACTTCTCCTTAAGCAGAACTGCATTGTTCCCTCCAGTCTGTCTGGCTATAGGGCTTTGCTGCTGTTGTGCGTCAAGCAGCTGGAGTAAGATGAAGCAATGGAAAGGGAAGGATTGTTAACAGACATCTAATGGGAGCTATTCCACAAAAACTCCTGTGATGTGAGTGCAGGAGCACCCCATGCAAAACCTCCAGCTTATTAAAGGGCGTATTTGCTGCCACAGCTTTTTGAAGGGTGTGTTTTCTGCCACAGGTGTTTTGATATGCCATCTCCTGAAAGAAACAACAGGAAATTAGGATGGGTTAGATATTACTGGGATACTAAGAAGCAGTATTACATTTCTGCGTAAGCTGAAAGTACCTAGGCTATGCAAATACAGTCTTTATGGTCTGCAAGTATCTCCTTCTGCTCTTCACGAGGAAGGTAAGTTTTTACAGCTTGCTCGAAACTTCGCAGAAGATCAAGCGGCAGCATTACATTGTCACAAGTGATCCAACAGGAGTGAGGGAGTGGGGGATAGGCGTGGAAAAAAAGGGATGAGTTGTGTACCCTGACCTGTGAGGGGGACTCACATATTAACATCTTGAATATCCTCCTTGAATGTTTGACAACTGTGGGCCTGCCACTGTTTGTCCACAGCAGAGGTAAATAATGCAGATGGCAATTACAGCTGCTCTTCAAATCTTAGTCAAGCATGTGCTTATTAGTCTGAACAGTGTCAAGGTCCCAGCTTCCTCCCTGTCAGACAGTCCAACCCCTGCAGGTTTAGGAGCTGCCAGTGCATATGAGGACATTTGCTGATTTCTGTCACTGTTCTTGTGATGTGTATGAAGTTGAGCATTACCCTGGTGTTAGGGTGATCGCTTCCAGCATGGCTTTTGGCTGTGGGAATAAATCAGTGTGGTCAAATTAGGAAGTGATCCAAGGTCTTGCTCATAACCCAAATTAAGTAGAAAAAAACTTTTGTTTCATTCTAGTTTAGAAGCGTTTTAACTCTCTTTGGCACGAAGCCTTCTATACTCCCTCCCAGTCCATCACACAAGCATCAAAGAAATTGTTATAGCTCAGCTTAAAAATGTTCCAGAAGAGAAGTTATTCTCAGGGAGAGGACAGAATGAGCTTGTACAGAGCTGAAACTGGCTGCCAGGCTATTTTCAGGTGGAAGCTTTAAATGTTAAACCTGGAGACTGACTCAGTTTTGATGATTTCTGTTGAGATTGGTGTTCAAGGCAGTGCTAATACACAGTTTTGCATGGCCTAGCAAATAGAAGATGTAAGATGAAACTGAAGTATTTTCCATTGAGAAAGCAGCTAGAGAAAGTTAGAGGACAGCTGCTGACTCTGAACATTTTCGAATCATTAAATCCAAGAAATTCGCATCCAAGAACTTTCGAAAAGCTGGAGAGAGGAGCTCTGTTGACCTCTATATGTTGCTTTCTAGTCAGTGAGTGGAAAAAAAGTCTATCGTTAACATGCTGTGAAAATTGAGTGCTGGTGTTAAGTATAGGTCTGTCAGCTTGACATTGATCCAGAGCGAAATAATGGAACAACTGAAATAGGACTCCTTTAATAACAAATTAAGGGAGGACCACTTTGTTAGTGTCTATCTACCTGAGCCTAAGGAACATGGATCTTGTCAAATCAGTTTGATGTATTTTACTTCACCGAGATTACAAGCTCGCCTGATAAAAGATGCAGTAGTCTTCTGCGTGGGCTTCCTTCATATCTTGATCCAGAGACAAAATGAGCAATGTCCAACTGAAAATGCTTTTGACACTGACAGGACTCCAAGTGGAGATGGATGGAGAGAATCATCTCTGAGCTGGTGTGTGTGCAGCAGGGTTCATTGGGGATCATTTGCTGGCCTTTAGCTATTTAACACTTGTATCGGTAGCTTGCTAGAAAACATAAAACCATTACTGATAATATTTGCAGATGTGCATGCAGACTGGTGGCTGCTGAGGTGATAAGTCAGCTCACTGCAAGAGCCATCTGCATTATTTGATAAACTGGGAGAATGTAACAAATGCTCATTTATTATTTGCCCCAGTACAGGGGCTTGCATTCAGAGCTCAAGGCAGCAGCAGGCCTCGCAGGGGCCCGAGGCCTCAGCCTGCAGAGTGACGACTGACAGGCCATGATGGATGGAGAAGGGAGTATAAATCCCGACACTCTGCCAGGGTGTGGGGCTTGATAAGGCACCATTGTGGATGTGGAAGGAAACATGAGAAAACCCAAAACTCAGGATTGGTTAAAGGAAGTGGGTTGTTTACAAAGGCACTGTATGTTGGATAAGATCCACTTTTGTGCAGAGGGCTAGCACAGATGATATCAAGGCTTGGAATGAGATTTTCATCTTGGCCTGCCTTTCAGTGCAGGGGTGGGGTTCACCTATTGAGCCTCTGTATGTAACTGTGCTACATCAGGATTTAAATTCTCTATTTACTGTTTTCCTGGCAAACATTTAGGTAAATGTTGCATTAAGTAGACATTTATTTTTAATGCCATTGACATTTATCTTGCTTTTCTCCTGACATTTTTAGCATCTTCACAGATATCTGCATAGCTATTTCTGTTCTAAAATTTGCACTAATTAATTGCTTTTCTGTGTATCTATGGGAGCAGCTATCAGCAAAGAGAAAGGGAGGCACTGCAGTTACACATCGTTTGATTAAAGATAAATTGAAATAATTAAAGATTTGGTATTTAACATAGATGCTTTAGGGCTGAAAACCAACATCCTGATACCTGCTGAGAAATACCTTACTCCACAAATAATCTCTGTTCTAGTAACTTCTGCTGTGACTAAGGCTAGCACTGGAATTTAGCCTGCAGTAATTGCTGTTTTGAGACAAAGGGGACACTTTCTGTTCACCCAGAAATAAATCACTTTTGATTGCTCTTTTCCTGTGGCAGAGCACAGTTTGTATAATTTAAGATGTACAACGCAGCAGTGGAGCCTTTTAGAGCTGGATCGTCCCAGCAGTCAGCAGTGAGAAGGCTAATGCAAGTGATGGGTGGGCAGATAAACACCAACAATTCCAGGAGCCTGACTTGTGTCAGGGATGCTACATGGTATTTGTACAGCCAAGAGCACCGTACATCTTTCAGTCACCAGTATCGATCCTTCCGGAGGTGAGACCCAGCTTGCCCAGGTGTGGCTGAGCTGCAGGAACGTCTCAGGAATGCTTCTTGGGGGATTGCCTGAGCGCTGAGTGGAGCTGCAGTCATGTTGGGAAAACCAGCCTGTCACGTCAGGTGCTAATAACAACAATTAAGTTGTTCTGTGAGCACATTTTGGAAGCATAAGCAAGTGTAATCAGTTTGTCGTCTCTCAACAGGCTGGTATGTGATGACTCTGGAGAGCCTTGGAAAAGCTTTTGGAGAGAGAGGCAAGGAAGAGCATCCTCTTTGAGAGCATATTCGCTGAAAGCACAGGGCCACTCTGTGTGCAGCCAGGGGTGACCTCACAGATGCAGGGTTGTTGAGTTATTAACCATCCACTTGGGGAGGGTTTCTAAAAACAGCTCCTTTTTATTTCTTGGCGAGCACTTGAAACATGCAGTTTAAGGCAGAAGTTGCTTTTGTGCTTGTATCAATTTTCTTTTGATGATTTTTCTCTTCTTTCTTTAATCTGGGATCTTCTTCCCTCTCTTCCCTGACTCCAGCTCCTCCCCAAGCTGCAAACTCAGCCTCAGTCTCTCTGTCTCTCATCCTGCTCTGAAGTCTTTAAAACTTTCACCAATGCTGCAGCTAAACAGCCCCTTCTCACGGTGCTGTGAAAAAACGTCTCACTCCACACGCCCCAGGTTTCTGTAGTGGAGGGATGCCTCTGCCAGCAGCCACCCACTGCTTTCCACAGAAGCAGGCTGTCACTGGCACTCAATATCATCTCAGCTCTGGTTAAGAGGAAGGGTGAACAGTGAGCACTGAGGTGCTGGTATCACGGAGCATCTGGCAAGGTGGCAACAGCCAAAGTTCATGAACCTGGGCTTGATACCCAGCTTGATACTGAGTTCTCCTGGCTCAGCTGAAAGGCTGACTTGGGAAGTTTGGTAAAATATGTTAAGTAGGCACCTGCCACAGCCAAGATTGCTGCATTGTCTCCCATGTGTTCATTTGAAAAAGCAAATATATGTAGTTTTCATGTCTAATGTGACTAGAAGAGCCAGAAAAAGACCAAAAAAGGAGGTTGTTCCATTTAATTTCTGGAGCTTTTCTACTTTTGTATAAAATCAGCATTGTGATTGAGGCATTCTTATTATAATTCTGCAGATACGTGTTTGCAATGTGAGGCATTGCCACGTGGTATTCTTACTCTTTTTTTTTTTCCTTCTGTATAAAATTTTATGCTTTCAGTTTAGAAGTTAAAGATTTTGGATTGACAGTTCCAGAGGTAGATAAAGCAGGTGCTGTACAGTAGCAGAATTGAACTGCCAGTTTAACTTTGCTTGAGCATCTCTGGTCTGATCCAAAGAAACCTACATGCCCATGGAGAAAGTTAGCAATTGTGTTTTCAGCACAAGCATTAATTTTTATGATGCAGAAGTTATGCAGCTGACTGAAGTGAACTGACTGGTGGTGTTGCAGCTCTTCCATCCTTGTCCTTACTTACTGGTTGTAAAATCCCGCCTCCTTACCCATGTTCATAGCAGGTTTCCTACTTTCTAGATCTGCTGGGCTTCAGTAACATGATTGCTGAGAAAAAAGTCCTGTTGTCTAATCTTAAGCCTTGTGCATTTTTATTGTTAATGGTGTTTAAAAGAAAAATAGATGAGGAGAGGTGAAAGCTTAGATCCTAACAGAGAGGCTGTTTAAGCAGGGAGTGCAACTTGGAGGCTAAACCAAACCTTTTCCTTTGGAATCACTCCATGGGTGGTGCTGCTTCTGTACAAGCACAAGGTGCCTTTTGTATGTTTGTAATTCAAAATGTTTTCCAGCAATATGAGTGCAGATGGAGCCAATAATTGATACTTCTTTCTAGGCTCTTTCTATCATCTCATGGGGAAAGTAAGTCCTTCTGATGCCCTTCCGAAGCTAAGCAAGATGCAGAAATCAGGTAGACCTTTCAGCTTCCTTTATCCTGATGCTCACCAACTTCTCTGTAGAAACATGGGGGCAATGGCATGTGCCTGCAATATGGATTGAGAGTCCTATACATAGGGCCAGAGGCAGACTATAGCCATCTCTTCTGTGCAGGACCCTGAGAAGGGGATCATTCCAGCCCCTGTGGAACAAGCGGTGGCCATGAGGGTCTGTGCCCAGCCCTACAGCAGGGCTGGATCCCCATCTCAAACCAGTCCCAGGTGGGAGCTGGTGCAGGTTGCCCCTCATATGGGAACAATGTGCAGCACTGGGGTGAACGATCCTCACCTAAGCCTGCTGTCAAAAGTCAGAGGAGGTTTCTTTTCCAGAAGCATAATGGGAGATGTTTCAATCTCTTCTAATTGAGTATTACCCTGAAACAAAATGCCATTTAAAAGTCAATGTTCCTCGGTACACAGCTTTTCTCTCTCACCTCTTTCACAATGATCAAGGCATGGAGCTGAATTACAAGGCCTGCAACAGCTGGGTAACAACTGGCAACAGGGCACATTCACAAGGGGCCAAAACTTGGTCTAGACTAGGGTAGGGAAAACTATCTCCTTTAAAGGAAATCTGGCAGCATAAACAGACTGGCACAGTTTTTTTGCCTCCCACCCCAACAGTGACTAGCCACCAGGCCAGCACACTGGTGGGACACTCTCCACACCCATCTTCTCTCTGCCAGGCACAATCTGTCACTCTGTGCCAGCCTCTGGAAATGCATGTAGGGGTTATTGAACAAAAGGTCTGCCTGTGTAGCTAGTGAAGTGAGAATCACTTGCTCTTGGATAGAAACCACAACAGCTTTTTTTTTTTTAACCAAATCATTTATTTGAGTAGATTAGATGGTAACTGTGCGCTGTCATCAGAGTCATTTAAAACCAAGTTAATGGAACACACTCATAAGCTGAGGTGTAGGGAGGCAAGTAAATCTTTTTTTCTAGGTCTCAGAGGAGTTGCTTTTTTTCCTGCAGCATGTGAGAAGGACTCACACGTGCTTAAAATGTCATGTATCAATTACAGAGCCCACGCTGCTGTTCAGATGACACCACTGGGAAGCTGTTTTCTTCTCTCTTGACATAGTAATGTGCATGCCCTCTCATCATCATCCCCCATTTGATTATAATAGGGGCCAGGCTACACCAGAAGCATAACAATTTCTTTCACAGAGGTTTCTTCTCATCTAAGGGTGATCTTTAGAAAAAAAGCTAGGGTTGGATTGACCCTTGGGAAATCACCAAACTGAGACTGAAGTAGCTCATCTGCATTCAAAGCTAATGCCACTCTTGCTTTTAAGGATTAACATCTGGCAGAAGTTCAGGCTGGGTGCAGCAATGTTGTTGTTTTGCTGATACATTATGCACCATTGTTGGCTGGTGGGTCGCTGGAGAAGCTGGCAAGTTGCTTCAGGTAACCGCCTGGGTGGAGTATTTTTGAGTAACTACTGCTGGGAATGTCCTTAACCCAAAAGCCTGTTGAAGTCAGTGGTGGTGTGTTGAACAGTGATTTCTGTTCATTGGCACGAAGTCTAAAATTACTGGACAGAAAAAGCTATCAGTTTCTGCCCAGGATAACTCCCCTCTAGGGGTGGGGATGAATGGAATTTAGTTACAGGGAGTTCCAAGGGAAGGCAAAAATAAAAGCAATTTCATTATAAAGTACGTGTTTATGTTGCAGAAATAATGAATGCATTTTGAACAATATTAAATAGACAAATGAAATATTTCATGTGTAGAAAAGATTTTTGGTAGATTCTGAATACTAGATTTTATGCTGGAATACATTTGTACCATTAGTTCTGTCCAGAAAAATGAGGTTTTTGTAATGGAATGGTAGCAGGACATTGTGTCGTAGAGGGACATGGTGAGAGGCTTTCTCTCACATTGCATGTATGCCCAGAAAATTTTGTTTTTTCTTGTTAGTAACTTGACCAAAACCCCAAACACTTTTAATGCATGCTCTGAATGCTGCTTTGCACAGTATCACTCAATGTAGTGACAGCTGACTGAAACAGACTGATGGGGAAAGCATAAAAATTATTGTATGAAGAGAGATTGTTTAGATATCTTTATTTAGCAAGTGAAGTATGTTGCCAATAGGAAGGAGAAAAATGGAGTCTCAGCTGTGTTTACAAAGGCAACAGAAATTTTCCTGAAGTGAGGCCAGCTTTGATATGAGCTATTAAGTTTGCTTGATTTTTGCAGGGCTAATTCTGAATGGGATTTGAATGTCATGTTTTGCAGCGAGGGCATAAACAACTTACTTTCAGTTCATGTTAGCTTTGCATCCATGCTTCTAAAAACTGGCACTTGGTCTGGCACTTGCAGACCCCTAACATGGCTGAGATTGCAACATAACCTGAAACAGGTTGTGCTCTGAGCCCAGTGCGCTTCTGGGAAGAGCTGGGGATCCTTGTGGCACCGAAACAAGTTCTTGATACTTGGCCAAGTGTATTGGTTTGATCTTGTATTTTTTGCCCTTCTCTTCTTCCATCCCAGCAAATGTTTTCCTTGTGGCCTTGATCCAACAAGCCATTTAACTGCATGCAGGTGCAAGCACATGGTGGGACTCACTAGCACGTCTCACTGTGTGCTAAACTGTATTTTCAATGAAAAATGGACTACAAGACAACCTCTGCTCCCACCTGCCCCTGCCAGCCCCAGCCTTTGTTAGTGCCAAG
The DNA here is from genome assembly GCA_033124195.1 of Coracias cyanogaster. NCBI lineage: Eukaryota > Metazoa > Chordata > Aves > Coraciiformes > Coraciidae > Coracias > Coracias cyanogaster. The sequence goes on along the minus strand of JAVSBS010011563.1, from coordinate 10,170 downwards.
TATGAACATCTTTCCAGAGCACCAAGCTCAGGGTGGCAAACCAGGAAATACCAAATGAAGGTACAAGGCCCTATGTTGTTCTGTCTCTGACCTCCAAAGATGGATATAGCTGTTGAGAATTACCTGCAGCACTTTGGCTTTAGCCATGAGAGCAGTTTTGCTGGGTGCTTGATGTGGCAGCTGGGCAGTGCAGCAGGCTGCTCCTCAGTTTCATTGCTCCATGAACACTGTTGTCTGATCACAGGTTGACTGGTCACGCAAGGCCACCTGCAACGCTTGTACCATCAGTGATTTGCGTTGTGCAAGTTGGTGACAGGCACAGGTGGTGGTGTCCTGGAGATTGCTATCCATGAAATGCTAGAGCAAGGTGAACATTTTTCCACAGGGTTTCCTATGGACCACATTTTTTTCCTGTTACCTAGGCATGGCTGTTAGCTGGTGGCTTTGATACCTGCAAACTTATTGAGATGTCAAGTCTATTTCTGCCTCTATCCTGCCTCAGATAATTGCAAGGCATGAGTGCCAGTACAAGAGCATCCTTTCTCATCCCACTAGGCCACTCATACTCCTGACTCATTGACCTTGAGAGTCTTGCTCCTTGGCCCCTTTACTGTTGCAGAGGTAGGTGAGAAGTAGCTCTGAAGGGTCTCCTGTATCTCACACCTGCTTTACCCTTTCCCTTAACAGGAGCCCTTGGCCTTCTCTTTCCCCAGTGATTCCTTTCCTCATAATTTCACCCTTCCTATTTTGCCCCCATTTATCCTTAATCCAAAATTTTTTGCCAGGAAGAATTTATTCAAGAGCTTTTTTGGTTTCTTGCTGTACTCAAATTGCAGCACCTCAAAGAAAGCCCAGCCCCTCCCCATCACCTTCTTAGCAGAGCCCAGTTATAAGAGTATACAATTACTTTACTGCCTTCCATTCCCAGGTTGAACGCATTTAGTAGGTATTGTTCAAGTTTTGGGGCTAGTGACCCACTCCACTGATTCCGTTGAGCAAAAGAGAAAAACTGAAGGCTAGAAATTTTCTTACTCTGCCCAAGCATGTGTACTGTGACCCATTTGGCTGAACCTCTTGCATGTGTGACTGCCCACTGAAGAGCTCAATTGTTGTGGCAATACAGTGTTAAACTGGCCATGTCCCAGAAAAGATGGTGATACTTAAGTGGAAATGTCAACAGACTTGCAGGTATGGCATTATGACCAGAATCTGCTCATGAGCAAGTTCTAGTAGACTTGTATTCACCTTAAGAAAATGATGCATTTGTCTGAAGACCATGTCCTCTGGCTCACACAGCCAAGAATTGTCAGTCACATGGAGTTATTTGTGGTGTCTATCTCACAGCAATGATATCATCCTCCTTTGGAGCACTGCGAGCTATCATTGGGTACAGCCAAGTTTGTGAGATCTGGGTGGGAGTTTTTACTTCAAAGGACTTCTAAATAAGGTTTGAGTTGAACCCTGAGGAGCAAAATACAACAAATGGGCATGATCCAACTCCCACTGACTTGGAGAGAAAAACATCTACTGACATCCCTTGACAAGTGGACTTGACTGAGGCTTAACCAAGGATACTAAGCCACAGGCCCAGAAGAATTTCCCAGAGAAGTCTTTTTGCAGCCTTTTGGCAGCACAAGCTAATGGAAACTCCAAGCTTTGCTGCTCTCCCAACCCAAACCCTAGCCCTAGACATGAGCTAAGCCCTTTTGCAAGGACCACAAGCTATGGCAGAAATCGAAAAACTGTCAGGGAATAATTTTTTCGTCAGCCTCCCTTTTCAGCCACAGGTAACCAGAGTTTGAGGATTTTCCCTCTCTTAACCCTAACCCTAAACACTGGCCTTGGCTGGACTATCACCAAGTAGCATGAGCCACACTGTTGAGGTTTAGGTTCAGTCCACCAGACCTACAACAGAGGCTCTCTGTCAACCTCTCTTTCCCCACCCAAATAGAGGAAGAGAAAGAGGATAAGGAAGAGAGACTTATGGTTGGCCCCTCTCCCCTCCTCCCAAATGGGAGAGGAAGGGAATGAGAGAGAGAGGATTCCGGATTAGAAAAGAAAACTAAAACAGCTTTAATGAAGATAATAATGACAAAATGGAATATATACAAAACCAGTATCCAGCCCAACCTCCCCTAATGGCAATTATGTCACTGTCACCACTGAGGCTGTGGAGAAGCACCGGGAAAGTCCCAGACTGGGCTCAGCAGCAGATGGGAACCAGGTTCAGGAGCTGGGTTCAGGAACGTGTGAATCGGGTTAAAGGCAGGGCTGAGAAGAAAGAAGGCCGAAGGGAAGGGTCCTAAAGGCAAGAAGGCCAGAGGACCCCAGGGAAAGTGAAGGGATTAGACCTTCGTCATCCCTCAGCTTTACACTGAATATGACATATGTGGTATGGAACACCTTGTTGGTCAGTTTAGGGTCACCTGTCCTGGCTGCTTCTCCCCACAGGTGCGATGTGGTACACAAGAGTTAGCAGTGACCTTGGTCTGCACAGCAGTCCTTGGTAGTAACTCTAAACATCAGGCGCTGTCACTGTGCAAAAACATGCTGTTAGCTTCAGAATGTGCCGCTAGTTAGCGGAGACTCAGATGAAAAGTAAAATCACTGAACAGAATTGGTTTTGTTCTAACTCAAACCAGGACACACACCAATGATAACATTTTCAGAGGCAAAATCCTAATGAACCAGTCCCTCACTCTGAGGGAGCTCCTTGGCAGCTCCCCATCACATGGAGCTGTAGGCTTTGACATTCTCCAAAACCTAACCCTAAACCCTAGTGCGAGCTGAGCATTTGCCAAAGAGACCAAGCCATAACCAAGATAAAGAAGTTGTGAGGGAAGAAAGGTCTTTGCGGCCTCTCCTTTCCTTTGGCAGCGTATTAACAGCCCCATGCCAGCTGGAGCTATAGCACCTGTAAGTGTCCTCACTGTAACCCTAAGCTGAGGTCTGGGCTGCTCCATAGATAAGAACAGCCCTGGATGAGGTTAAACATTTAGCAAGAGGGTAAAATTCTGCGGTTCCTTCCAGCCTTTTCCAAACCCTTGTGCCACCTGGAGGTCTAGGCTTTATTCCTCTTTCATCCCTAGCCCTTAGGCCTGAGCACAGCTGATCCTTAGCTGGGTACTCAGAGAAATAAAAGAATCAAAAATCAAAAACTGAAAAAGCAGGGGAGAAATCATTCTGTGGCACATGCCTTGCTTCAGAAGCCTCTCACCAGCGCCAGGCAAACTGGAGCTTTAGGCTTTGTTGCTTTCCCAACACTGAATGCAGCTCTTTCAAGCTGTGCATGGGATGAACCCTTTGCCAAGGACCCAAAGCCCAAATCAGGCAGTTGTCAAAGGAATGATCTTTTAGGGGACTGCTACTTCTTTTGTCAGCCTGTGTGAAATGTGACTGAAGCTTCAGGACTTCTCACCCTGCTAAAGCTTCGCCTTGAGTTGACTATTAGCTATAGCTAGGGACAACCAGCCATTGTCTCAGTTAAGATGTTGGAGGAATAATCTTTCAGGTAACCCATACCTTAACCCTAACACTAAGTTTGGAATGACCTCTGGGCCAAGACTCCCAACCATCATTTAAATGAAAAGGTTGCTGGAGAGAAACATTTTTGCTGCCTCCTCCTTACTTTGGATGCCTCTTGGCATCCCCATGCCAACCAGTGTTCCTCTCCCAACTCTTTCCCTGTTCTTGTCCTCACCCTATCCCTGACTCCAGCTCATCTACAGCCAAAGGCTGTATTCATGCCCCAGAGGAAAAGTTTGTCAAAGGATACATTGATTTTTTAGCCTACACCTTGCTTTAGCAAGTCTAATGCCAACCCAATTTTCAGGCTTTGTCCTATTCCCAACTGTTAATGTTACTGTAACCTGAATTTTAACGTTAGGCCTATCCTTAAACTGGACTATTCACGGGATAACTGGGTTATTCCAGTGCTGAAATGTTGACAATTTCTAGCCTTCCTTCTAGCTATATACTGACTCATTTTTACTCTTTAAGGTCTGTGTTCCTTTTGACTCTTTATTAGTGCCACAGCCAGGCACAGCACAATTAAAGATTATTAACAGAGCCATGTGTTGCTGACATGTTTGTGAGTTCTTCCTCTCCAATTAAAAAGAAAAAAATATCTTCTGCCAGCTAGCATGGTTGCATCTATGATTAGTTATGGGAAGGATGGAAGACCAAATGACATCCTTGTGAAGTGGGGACATTTGTCCACTAACCTATGTGGTCTGGTACAGCTGTGTGATGAAGTGATAACATGGACTCCAGAAACCAAGTATCTTCCTGCCTGTTCTGTGCAGGTCAAGCACCATTTCTCACCATCCTGAAGATTCTCCCCTGGCATCCAGCTGGGCAGAACAGAAGGATCAAACCAGCTCCTTGTTATTTTGCATCCAGCTCTTGCTATTCCTGCCAACAGAGCTGAGAGGAAGACTGCGTCTTTATTTTCACATAGTGTCTCCTAGCCCTCAGCTGGAGCCAGCCACAGTTCTCCACCATCTGAATCCTGCAAGCAATTTCCCTTTTTCCCTCTTCAACTTATGTATGTCCGTGCTGGAAAGTTAATCAAATAAAAGGCTTCCCATATTAGGAGACATTATTTTCTGTAGCTCCTGGTACGACATGTTCCAATCTGCTCAAGTCACAGCAGTCCAAATGGGGGCTTCTAGATCTTCCCTGCTGTGCTTTAATGCCAGGAAGGCTGGCACAACCACCCCCAGGGCATGTACAGAAATCTCAGCACCCATCTGCCCCAAGAACTATAGCCACCATGTCCATATGGGAGGTCTCACAGCACATGACACTAGTGGGTCATTCTTAAACACAGAGCAAAATCATTCCCATGCACGTAGGTAACTGGCCTGTGGAGGAGTTTGGGCCTGTTGGTGGTGGAGCAAGCTAGTAGGCAGGAGCTGTCAGCCCCAGCAAGTCTGCTGAAAAGTTGTCATCCCTGCCAGCTCATGAGACTGCTGCTTTCCTCCATGCTGTCCCCAACAACCAGAGAGCTCCTCTCTAGTGCAAGCAATTCACAAAATCTTATGCACCTCAGCAAGCAAAATCATATATTCTCAGGCTCAAACTCTGTGAAAGGGTCTTTATCATCTTGAGTAATCCCTCTACCCATGAAGATGGTGTTGGGTAGCCAGAAGAAGAAAGCAAGCAGCGAGAGAAATATTTTCCATCAGAAAAAGGAATGAGCTATATGCCTGGAAAATGGAACAGTGAATCTTAACAGATCCTCACCCTGTGGTGTGCCCTGTAGCGATTAGTTTTCAGATGACCACGAATGAGGATTATCTCCTGTAGCTTTTGAAATCCTTAGCAAAATAAGGAAACGTGCTTCTTGAGATCAGCTAAGCTGCATCTAAGGCTGTGAGTCCTTAATCTAAGCTACAACTAAAAGCTTTAGGATCGAATTTAGACTAGTGCACTGGAAATCAAGGTAAACTGCAGCATATGCAATTGCTCTTTCAGAAAGCTTGAGGGTATGAGGGCAGGAAGGGAGGATGACTCTGAAAGTTAGAGGGAAAAATGGAAAGAGTCACTGATATGAAAAAAAAAATTGCTGTATTAAGGATTTCCTTAGGAAGTAACAGGTCAAGTGCTGATGAATGGTAAGTGCCAAGCCTCATTCAAGAGTTACTGTGGGATGAAAAGTAATAGACTACACTGAGCGTCCTCATTCAGCAGGGAGAGCCCTGCTGTGCTTTTACGTGATGCACAAGGGCAGTGATTTAACTTCATGTGTAACCATTAAAACATCTCTCTGCCATGGATGCAGTTACACCAATGGGACCTGATTCCCACTCATCCAGCAGAGAAGGCTACATGGATGTGAACAGCTCCAAACTGGTACAGCCACCACCCACACAAAAGTTTGCACTATTGTTATGATGGTGGTGGTAAATCACGACTCTCTACCCAAAGGTAAATAGCTAAAAAAGCCCCAACCAATCCATGTCATAATTTAAAAAAGAAAATACAACCATTGTTTCACTACATGTTCATGTTTCCAGCTCCTTGAAGCCAAGAGCCAGAGGGATATGTGGATCTGCAGGTAGTAGAAGAGGGGAAGAGCAGGCTGAGCTAAGGTCAGAAGAGCTGCCCTTGGCACAGCACACCAAAGCTGTGCCTTACCCACTGCAGGGTTGTTGTCATACGGTTTAACAGGCAGCACAAAAGGAGCAGGATCTAAGGGAGGGTTTGACAAGGCTGGAGTTGCCAAAGGGCTCTCCAGCTGTAGAAGGCAGCAATCGGGAAGGTGCCGAGGGGAGAAATGAATGGCAGAGTGGGCACACAGGTGAAGCAGTGGGCAGCATATTGGAAAGCTGTAAATCTTCAGCCCTGGCCCATATCTGACCATTTCATTTGCTTGCTAGGTCAGTGATGGAAGGCTTATTCATTGAACGGTTGTGTCCTGAAATGTGCTGCATTTATTAGAAAGAACAGTTTGGAGCAAGATTTATTATTTATTATTATCATCTTTCACTGCAGCCAGAACACCTTTTCATGTGACTTAAGTGAATTAACAAGTAGGATTTAATCTGATGAAGCCGTGAACTCTGTAGTGGTGCTACAGGACAGAGTTCCCCTGTCCCTGGGGAAGGGGCTGTGCCACAGCTTGAAACAGCAGCTAGAGGAACACAAAACCTAAAGAATAAAAAGAGCTAAAAATAGGTTGCTGGTTTTTTTTAATAGGCATTGAGGTGATGTGAATGGGCAGGCTGGGGCAAGGGCTTCAGCTGATCTTGCCACTATGTTGTCAAACCTGAGTCAGAGCAGAGAGAAATAGATGAAGCAGCAGAAATAACAGTTTGCCAATAGTTGTTGTGACATGTTTTGGTTAACAACGTTCACAAGAGCTCACGAAAGATCAGAAAGTGCCCACAGGACCAAAGTAAGTTGAGGAACATTTTTTCTAGAATATAAAAGAGGAGGAGTTTATTGGATTATGTATCCACAACAAGCAACCTCCTCATTCTCAGTACAGAAATCAGGTAGGTGTCCAGAGTGCTGCATAATGTTTAATTGTTAGGAAACTTCTGAAGTGCACTTTCAGCAGGGGGCGTGAAGGACTTATATGGCCACCATTCATGCAACAAGATGAAAATATGCTTTTAAATGATGGTCCTCTCTGGTCACAGTGTTTGGGATGACATTCAGAAAGCCCAGGGAAATCTTATGATCTTGGAAATTGTCTGGTTGCATGGAGGTAGATTTTATTCTTCCAGGAGTGACTATTGTTTTCCATGATTTCTCTGACTGGGGTTTATATTTGATGTCAGAGCAGCGCCTTGTTGCACACCCTGTTCCCTCGCTCAGGGTCCCTTTGCAGTGCCAAAGGAGAATGCATTGGATGAAATGCATTTACTAAGCCTTCCTCAAAAAGTACAGTGGGAGAAAGAAGAGGGCTGTGTCCCCTCAGAAAGAGTCAACATCAATGCAGGATGTGGTATATATGGGTTAGCTTCCTCCTCTCTCCCCTGGGCTCCCTGGGCATGTCTGTCACACCTTCCTGTTGAAGCTGCTCCACTTCGCTTCAGTAGTCACTTGGCTAGAGAAAAAAAGAGCAAACATAAAGCCATTGCAATAATAATAATAATAATAATAATAATAATTTACTGTTGACAGCTGCATGGATTACATTGGGATCTGACCACTTTTCTGATCAGTTTTATCTCTTGCACCTGTGAGAGGACAAAAGATTTGCTGGCCCTGCTTTCCACAGGTGAGGTAGAAGGAGACAGAAGAAATGAATCTGCATCACTGGAGTTGCAGCTTGCTGTCTCTACAAGACCCTTCTTGCTCTCCATCAGAACCAGGAATGACAGGTTACAGCCTGTTCGACTCTGCTTGGGAGAGAACACAGCTGATGCTCAGAAATCAGGATGAATAGTTCCTTTTGCACAAAATAAATCTAAAATGTAGGGAAATGATTAGAAGGAAAGAATATGCAAAGGTGCTGAAAATAATTAGTATTTGCAGATGCAGAGTTTTCCTAATCAGGAAGGTAAATGGCTGGGGCAAGGTAGAGGCTGAGCTGGGAAAGTGAATGTTTTTCCAGCTTTGCACATTGCCACTCTGGATTTAAGAAGGCAGCAGATGCAGAATAACTGGCAGTACTGAGTGTCATGTCCAAAAGCAAAACCAAAAGAAGCCTCTTACAAAAGCTCAGTCTTGATCCCCATCTCTCCTTCAGCACTGCTCTCAGATGGCTAACCATCGGTCACAGCTACTCCAGGCTCAAAGGAAAAAATGCTGAACTAGGGCAATCCTTCCTCCTCCGGGAGATTTATTAAACTAACGCCTTTATTATTCAAAATATTTGAACAAGTGGTAGTGTGGTTACCTCCCTCTTTTGGAGGTCTGCTGACGTCAGCTGTAACACAGAAGAACAAAGCGGAGACTTTTGCTCAGCACACCATTTCTCTTCTCTCCTCTTGCCCTCAGCACAAAATGACCCCTGATGAAGGGCAGGTGGAGGCCTGAGCTTTAGAACAGATTATTTTGGTCACCCTTGGAATTGAAAGCAAACACTCCTGAGCCTCCTTTGATGCCAGCTGACCTGAATGAAAGCTCGCAGACCCCTAGCTGATAATGTTTACCAGATGCGGCAGTGAAGAAGGGTTTCCAATCTAGTTTCTCACTTACTAGGCATCCATACTGAAACCTAAGTGCATGGGTAAGAGTTCAGCATCTGACTGTTGTGACAAAAAGCTTGCAGAAGAGAAAAAGCAAATAGAAAATGAAGTTATGAGCTTTCTGCTTAGCCCAATACATTCAGTACTTGACTAATGGCTTGTAATAATATGGGTAAGTGCAAAAAGGCCCCGTTGCAGGTTCTGCAGTGCTGGCTTTGCTTGCAGCTGGATCTGTACTAACATAGTTTGCCATCTGGGGGAGTGGGGGAGTCCTGTGAGACAAATGCATATCGGCAGAAAGGCAGAGCTGAGTGAAAGGAAAGGACCAACAAAGGCAACGGTAATGTGTTTACTGACAGAAGCAGAAGAAAATGGAAAGTGTCACCTGAGGGAGTCTCAAGGGGTGATACAGGCACTGGCAGGGCCTGATGGCACCAGGGACACAGATGCCTCTGTCACCAGCCGCAGGCAGAGCAAGAGAGATGGTGACAGCTGTCTGATAACCACATGTCAAATAAAACAATGATGCAATGCAGGTATTACTTCATAACCTGCAATCATTGTCTTGGAGGGCCCAGTTCTGCCAGCAGCTCTGTGATGACAAAGCAGAAGCACCTCGGTATGGGGGAGGAATGAGGTTGTCTTAAGAGAAAAGCAAAGAAAGGCGCACAAATGCCTGACTTCCAGAGGCACAATCTGTTACACGAGCACTTCAGCTGAGCCTATTGAGAAGAGGAGAAGGAGGCAAAATATATGCATTCTTGTCTCGGAGACCCAGCTGCCCAAAGCAAACCCAGACAAAAGGCACTGTTGTTGCATTGCTGGAAATAGCAGCAAGATCAGGCTTTTGGGACAGCAGGAGAGAGCTAAGCAGGGCATGACGGGACATGTCCACCCTTGCGAGGGTCAGAGTGCTGTATGTACAGCTTTGTATAAAATATGGAAAAATACTAAACGGAAGAAAAGAATCCAGGCCCCACAACTTGGCACGTGTCTTTGCACTGTGGGGTTGTGCCTGTACCCCCAGGACCCGGCAGCTCGCCAGCCAAGCAGCCACATCAATTCTCCCAGACTCCTGAAAATGCACTGGCCATCCTGGGGGATGGACCCTCCTTCAGAAACTGCCTTAAAAAGCAGCAGTGGGCTGGGGGCAGGGAACGCAGCAAAAAGATGTAACACTGCACTGAAATCCTCCGGGCTCCTGCAGCAAGCAAGGGAGCAGGAGAGACCTGCTCCTGTGAAATAAAGACTGATGAGTGGTCAGCGCAGCCCTCAGCTTGTCCAGATTCGGGGCAGTGGCAGATCTGACATGGCTGCAAGTCCTGCATCCAAGGAGGGACAGTATAAAGCAGGGCTAAATGTGAGTCCGCAGGGATGCTCTCCCATCCCCCTCCTCCTCTGGTCTTTTTTGTGTGTGTGCCAATTGCGAATGGGATTGCATTCCTGATTTGGCTGTTGGCTTGACTGTTGTTACTGTATAGGAATGCTAGTGACTTTAGTACATAGATTTTGTATTCTGAGACTT